>SEYY01019570.1:67500-97500 GCA_009176605.1 Armadillidium nasatum
GTCTAACATAGACATGGCATTTAGGAACATCGTATGAAGTACATTTGGGGTGACAGATTTTACTGAGGAAAGATTACATCAGTGTATTAAAAAGGTTAGAAGGGAAAACATTAAAACTAGAAAACTTTTGGAGAAAAGATATTTGTACATGGAAAGAATTGTAGTTAGTACAAATGTAATATGCTCTAAACAAGACTTAAGGCCTTCATTTTTATAAGAAAAGTTATAGAAGTAAACCTACTAATACCAAGCTAGATATTAGTAGGTTTACGATAAATCGAAGTAGAGAATCCACAAAAGGAATGAGGAGATAAAAATATCATTAAAAGGAAGCGAACCACTTGATTCACATTCAAAGGTAAAATTAATGTTTTCATGTTTAGAATTAAGGTATTCATGGAATCAAGGGACTTGCTCTTTATTATGAAAGACAACAAAACAGTCATCAATGTAACGACGGAAAATCAAAGGTTTAAATCCTAGTGGGGATTCATCAAGCCATTTTTGATCGTGAAAAGAATGAAATATTATGCAAAGGTAGGGCCAAGAGGAGAACCCATTGCCGTACCATTTATCTGATAGTATAATTTATCAAAATATTAGATAGTATCTTCTGAGGCTAATTTTAGAAATCGAGAATTTTGTTCCAAATTTAGGTCATTGAAGGATAAGTTAGATTGAAAAATATGATTAATAATAATTTCACATGTTTCTGAAACTGGAATATTTGTGAAAAGGAATTCAAAATCAAAGCTAGTCAAATAGATATGATTGAAATTCAAGCTTAGAATAAAGGAAGAAAATTCAAAGGAATCTTTGACTGTGTATTGGTTGTGAGTTAGATCATAAAGAGGACTAAATTTTTTTTTACTAATTTGTAATTGAGAGTGTTGATAGTAGATAAGATTGGTCTAAAGGAACGTTAGTTTTATGGATCTAGTGTAGACCATATAAAACGCCAGATGTATAGAGAGAATTGTAAGAGTCAGGAATATATATATATATATATATATATATATATATATATATATATATATATATATATATATATATTATATATATATATATATATATATATATATATATATATATATATATATATATATATATATATATATTTATTTTTATTTTTTCAGGATGTTAGTAAAGCACGTTTAGCTCAACGTCGTAAAAACAAAAAAGGCTCCTCAGATGGGCGAAGTCATTCATCTGCCTCTTCATTTTCTTCAGTTTCTTCCGCCTCGTCGTTTTCGTCAGGAACTTCATCAATGAATACACCACAAAAGGAAAGATGTAGTGGTTCCTCCGTTGGCCTAACTCCAAAGAGAGAAAAAAGTGTGTTTGATTTCGGAGAAGATAGAGTCAATGCATATCTTTCTTCCTTACCCTCTTCTCCATCTACCTCTCCATGCTCATCTACCTCCTCTTCTCTTCCAACCTCCCTTTCCTCTGTTCCAAAGGTATCTAGTCCTCTAGCGGTTAATTTAACCCCAGTCCCTGGAAGTAAGTTTAAAATCAGAGGAAACACTTCTGCTCACCCAAAACACACTAAAGAAAGTGGAAACACTCTAGACAACACCAAACACACACAACCTCTTACCCCTTCTAGTTTATCAGTATGTGGTCCTCGCACTCGAGCACAAAAGAGAAAGTTGAAAAATAATCAGGAAAGTGAAAAGAAATATCTAAAAAATGAAAGATTAAAAGCTTCTCGAAGGAAAAGAGAAGACACAGTTATTATTGATGATTGATCCTCATTATTATTATTATTGTTATTATAATAATTATTATAATAGATTATTAATATATGTTTTATTTAGTTTAAGCTATGGGTTATTTATACAATTTGTACAATTTTTACATAAACAATTTAAATAATATATTCAATACTGTAAAATTATTTTGTACATATTCAATAATATATATATATATATATATATATATATATATATATATATATATATATATATATATATATATATATATATATATATATATATATATATATATATATATATATATATATATATATATATATATATATATTATATATATATATATATATATATATATATATATATATATATATATATACCTTCTGAGTAACTACAGCAGGTAGAACTTCCTTTATATCTGGATCCCTTTAAAAAAAAGCCAGGTTAATTATCATTTCAGAGAGGGCTCAAACCAAGATTTTTCATCCGATTTTATTATATATATATATATATATATATATATATATATATATATATATATATATATATATATATATATATATATATATATATATATATATATATATATATATATATATATATATATATATATATATATATATATATATATATATATATATATATATATATATATATATATATAATAGAATTGTAAGTGATTATATGGATGGAAAAAGCTCTTGGGCTAACTAAACAATTAAGCGGGTATCAAATTTGTAACGAATATAATTTTTATTCACTTAATTTTAAAAAGAAAACTAGGCTCAAAGCAATAATATATATATATATATATATATATATATATATATATATATATATATATATATATATATATATATATATATATATATATATATATATATATATATATATATATATATATATATATATATATATATATATATATATATATATATATATATATATATATATATATATATATATATATATATATATATTATATATATATATATATATATATATATAAAAAAAAAAAAAAAAAAAAAAAAAAAAAAAAAAATATATATATATATATATATATATATATATATATATATATATATATATATATATATATATATATATATATATATATATATATCTTTTGTACATATTAGGAATTTTTGTGCAATAGAAACTATTGTACGCATTTTAATTAGTCAATTTTGTATTTAAAGAAAAAAGAAGAATGTTTATATGTTTCTATATTGTTGAATGGAAGGAAAGTTTCTGATTTTATAATAAGTTTATTTTTTTAATGATAATTATTTTAATCTTACAATTAGTAAAACGTATTAGATATAATTAATGAATTTTACAATGCATATCCGGGTTCATCTTAAAAATTATTATTATTATTTATTATTATTATTATTATTATTATTATTATTATTATTGTTGTACAAAATCTAGATTCGTGATTAATTCTGTTATTATAAATAATGGTTAAAGTTAGAAATGTTAATGATGATTATTAAATTTATTTGGAAGTGTAACTGGGCATCACATATTATGAATAAGTACATTATATTCTTAATTTCTTTTCTCTATTTTAAAATTATTGAATTTTAATTTTAATTTATTTTATTGCATTTTGTAATAAAAAATGAAAATGAAAGAGAAAATTAATTTTTCATGACCAATGTGATGTCGTATTTTTATATTATTGGTTGTGTATTTGAGATAAAGTGAACATTCTTGCTGTGACAAATTATAAAATTATATATTTTTAGAATTTTTCAAATTTTAATATATTAACAAATGTTATAATTGATTGCCTGTTCTTGAGGCTGTTCCTCTTGTTAAAAGTCTTGTGCCTCACAAATTAGAACCTTAATAAATTAATATATATACAGTTATTAATCATTCCTCAAGATTTTAAAAGTATCTGTGATGAAATGTGTTACTTTTAATTAATATATAAATCGCCTTGAGACAAAAAAATTATAGAGATTATAAAGCCTATTTTGATAAAGGGGTATGTTGTTTAAGAAACGTTTGGCTGTGATTCCAGTAACTTGTATACATTGAATTTGCGGAATCACTTCTCAGTAAATGTTTTTAAAATGCCTTTTCAAAGTTTGTCATGATATAAATTAACTACAGCCAAAAACAGACAAATATATATTATATTTTCAAATCTTTTTCATTTTCCATTTTTAAGATTTAAATATTAATTGATTATGGAAAAAAAAAATAAATAATAATATATATATATATATATATATATATATATATATATATATATATATATATATATATATATATATATATATATATATATATATATATATATATATATATATATATATATATATATTATATATATATATATATATATATATATATATATATATATATATATATATATATATATATATATATATATATATATATATATATATATATATATATATATATATATATATATATATATATATATATATATATATATATATATATATATATATATATATATATATATATATATATATATATATATATATATATATATATATATATATATATATATATATATATATATATATATATATATATATATATATATATATATATATATATATATATATATAGTATATATAGAGAGAGAGAGAAACATTAAAGGTGAACATCTGATTGATTTTGCCATAAGAAACAGTATGGCAATAATGAATACTTTCTTCAAACATGAAGATAGCAAGAAATGGACGTGGTATATATAGGTGGAGTACAGAGGAACAGAGGTACACGGGGAAGTCAATGATTGATATGATGCTGACCAACGGCAAGAGAATCTTCGATGATGTGAAAAGTGTGCCCACAATATCCCTAGATTCAGACCATAGAATGGTACTGGTGAAATTGAGGTGGAAGTCGGGGAATAAACCAAGAGGGAAAGTAAGAGAAGTATACTGTTTGAAAAAACTGAGAGAGGAGGGAGTTAAAGAAGAATTTAATGAAAGAAGGACAGTAGAACAGGAAACTGTGGAAGAGAGCTGGTAAGCCTTTAGAGAAGAAGTACATCGAGTTGCAAGTGAAATAATGGAAAGAAGAAAATCGGAGGAGGAAAAAAGAGGACTGTGGAATGAAGAGGTTAAAAACTCCGTGAAACTCAAGAATAAGGAATATAGGAAATGGATGAAGACAAGAGCAGAGGAAAATAGAATAGAATATTTGAGAACGAGAAAATGTGAAAAAAAGAAATAAAGATTCCACACTGATCAGGATAGGAAGAGAATTGAAGGAGAGGATATGAAGGGCACAAAAAAACTTGTATATGGAATGGCCAAGAATATTGAAAGCAAGTAAAGAGCCAGAAACGCATGTGGTTTTGAATAAAGAGGGAGAACCTCTTCTGGAGGAGACAGAGGTAGCGGAAAGATGGAGAGAGTATTTTGAGGAGTTTCTGCATGTACAGGAGGAGGCGGAAATAGTAGAGGGAAGAAGGAAAAATACTAACAGAATGAAGAAAAGCAGTAATCTACCAAATACATAAAAAAGGAGATAGAAGAGAATGTGGAAATTATAGAGGAATAATGTTGTTAATAGAAGCGAGTAAGATATACGAAATGATCTTGGAGAGAATATTAATGATGAAGGTTGAAGATAAAATTGGAAAATGGCAACATGGTTTTAGACCACGACTGACTTGATATTCCATATGAAGATGCTGACGGAGAAAAACATAGAATGGAACAAGAAAGTATATGTAACATTCATTGACTTAGAAAAAGCTTTCCATAGGATAAAAAGAGAGACTGTGGAGAGTATTAGAAGACCCAGTGTACGACATTCCTGAGAAATTATCAACAGCTATTAAGAGCATGTACGAAAAGCCTATAAATAGGGTTAGAGGAAGAAGAAGAGAAAAATGGTTTGGAGTGACAACCTGGGTGAGGAAGGGCAGTGTGTTGTCACCATTGCTTTTCGCACTGTACCTGGACAGCTGTCTTAAAAGAATATGCATAAGAGAGAATGGAAAACACACATTGGTATACGCGGATGATGCGGCAGTCATAGCATCAGGAACTGAGGATCTTCAGGAAGCTGTGAATAGGTGGAATGATGTGTTGAACTTTATGGGACTGAAGATAAACAGAAGTAATGGTAATAGCTAAGGAGAGAGAAGAGATAGTTGTGAACATAGAGGGGATCAGACTTAAGCAGGTGAGTAAATTTAAATACTTGGGTGTGGTGTTCGACGAAGAAGTAAGACTGGAAGACGAGCTGAGGGGAGAGAATAGGAAGATTCTCAAATAATGTGGGAATGTTGTATCCGCTACTAAAAGAGAGAGGAATACCAACTGAAGTGAAAGTACCAATATATAAAACAATACTGAGACCAATATTGTTGTACGGTTCAGAATGTTGGACAATGAATACAGTGCATAAGAGCAGTATCGCTGAGAGATAGGATGAGGAGTGAACTGGTGAGAGAGGAACTTGGGGTGCAATCAATTTTGGAATGCGTAGAAAGAAACCAGCTAAGATGAATTGGTTATGTTGTAGGGATGAACATTCCGTCCATATACTGATGTAGCCGCAGAGCTCTCCGCACCTTACAGCTCTAAGTACTCAAGGAAAAGTATTAGAAACCACCAGGCAATTATGGTATAAGTCTTATCTATAAAATTTACGCCAAACAAGCAGAAATCTCTACCAGTCAGAATGGACCAACAGAATAAAGGTTAGGAGACATAGTTTTGATTCAGACACCCAACAAGCCTTGACCTTTCTGGCTTTTGGGCAGAGTTTTGGATATCATTGTTGGTCACGACAGTAAGATTAGAAATATTTTGATTAAAAAGGGAGATGGACAAACTTATCATCACTCAATTTGCCATCTGTACCCTTTAGAGCTGTCTATCACTCATTCTGTAACCAGTGGTGAAGCTGATGATCAAATCTGCAGTGATTCATCTAATGCAGAGTTTGCAGACAGTCAAGAAGATGAGACTTCAGATCAAATTGATCCCTCACCTTCAAATTCAGTTCAAGATAATGGTAATAGTGCTGTCCCAGATGTTCAGCCTTCAATTTCAGGTATAAATTTACCTCGTCAGCTTAAAATCTCTACAGATTCAACCTCAGACAAGGTCAATCAAAGAAAGACCACTTAGACATGCTGCTATCAAGTGTCATGAATTCCTTCACAGGAATTTATCTTATTTGTAGTGTTTTATTATTTTTAGTAATTACAATGATACTGCAATCATTGCAACTCTTCAGTGGGAGGATATAAAAACTGTTATACACTTTCACTATTTTACTTTATATAATTTAAGTTTCTTTTATATTGGAAAAGTTCTTCTTCACAGGGGCTAGTAAAGTTAGTTTGTGTTTTGTGTCGATATGGTACACAACAGATTGGCACCTAAACAAGCTGTCAGTTTTCGAAAAAGCACTTTTTAGGTCAACGTGTTAATCGTTTTTATAAAATGTAAGTGTGCATTTTTTTATTTTTATTTATTTATTTATTTACTTTTTTTTCTTGTTCGTTGCGTCTTCAAAGTTCAAAATTAAAAAGTATGAGGTTATATATTTTTCTTATTCACCTCGTTCTAAAATATTGGTCAATAGGCGATGCTGTCTGACGACCATTAAAAACATAAAAGTAAAAAGTTCTAAAATATAATATACACACACACACACACACACACACACACACACACACACACACATATATATATATATATATATATATATATATATATATATATATATATATATATATATATATATATATTATATATATATATATATATATATATATATATATATATATATATATATATATATATATATATATATATATATATATATATATATATATATATATATATATATATATATATATATATATATATATATATATATATATATATTAAGGAACTTCGAAAGCAACAATCTTCGAAATAATCATAGTAAGTCTCCTCAATTATTTAATTGTAACACTATTTTCGACCCTTCTCTTTCAGGTCTTTAAATAAAAACTGATCAAAATTCAGCTAAACCAAAGTTTTTATATTTTTTATATGATTATTTATTTTTTAATTTTTTAAAGAAACGTCACTGTTTTCATATTTTTAATTAAGTTCAAAATACCATAAGAGAACTTAAAAAAAAGAAAGTAAATTAAATTCAATATAAATTTAAGCATTTTATCGATCTGGGGGAAAAATTAATTTACGTTCAACGATATTTTTTGCTAAATTATTGAAACCTACAACACAGTTTTATTTTTGAATTCTGGCTTTAGATATCTACTGTAAAAGGCGGGTGAGTTATATTTTAAAATTTATTAATTTGAAAAGTTCAATAGAAATATTGTTCTTAAATTTATTAATTATTTTTATTTATTTATTTATTTATTTATTTTTGCAAGCTGTAAGAGTAAGGAGGGACACTACAACTCGCATTAATCACAAATTTCATTTAATTAAAAAAATAAAAAATAAATATAAGAAATATCATTTATTTTGCAGGTATACATTTGTTACTTTTCAAAATAAGGTTGTAGTCTTTGTAAGACTTTACTGTGGTGGTGTTGCCGCCACTTACCCTGTATGGCTCCGAAAAGCCGAAAAATCTGTTATGGCCTCGTATCTTTCACTGTAGAGATGCCGATATTGAAAAAATATCGATATATCGATCTTCGATAATTTAAAAAAATATCAAATTGACTTCGATACTATCGGTTAAAAATATCGATATATCAGATTTAAAAAATATCGTGTATATATATATATATATATATATATTATATATTATATATATATATATATATATATATATTATATATATATATATATATATATATATATATATATATATATATATATATATATATATATATATATATATAGTCTCATCCACCCCTTCCCCCATCACCACTTGGGAGTTGGTGGCCTCCGGTGATGGGGTTGGTGCCACCAAGACACAGCTGCCGGCTTGTCCTGATGCACAGTCTATTTTTTTTCATTAATTTCTGCAACATTCGCGGTCTGCACTCTAATTTCCACTTTGTTGAACATCACCTCTCTTCTTCTAGACCTCACCTCTTATTCTTGATCCGAAACTCAGATGTTTGAGCGTTCTGATAGCAAACCCTATTCTGTTTCCTCCTACTGTCTCTATCCTCAATTTTCAGCCAAAGGCGGTTGTTGTGCATACGTGCGCAATGATGTCGTTTGTTCTCGTGTCTCTAATTTGGAGTCTTCCGAATTTTCCACCTTATGGCTTTGGCTCTCTTGCCATTTTACGACTAAATTCATTTGTTCTGTTTATTTATCTCCTAATTCTACTGACTATCCTAGATTCTTCGACTATTTAAACTCCAAAATAGACCACATTCTCTCTTCTTCTCTTTTCTCTGAAATCATCATATTAGGTGATTTCAATGTTCACCACCGCCAATGTCTTTCATCTAGTTCTCATGATACAGCTGGTGAACGTGCCTTCCATTTCGCTATCCAAAACGACTTTGAGCAGTTGGTGCAGCTCCCTACTCGTATCCCTGATCGTCTTGGAGATGAACCCAACCTTCTAGACCTTTTCCTAACTTCTAATCCTTCTCCTTATACTGTTAAGCTCTTTCCTCCTCTGGGTTCTTACAATCACCTTCTTATCTCTGTATCCTCTTCTATCTCTTCAAGTCTTCCGCAGGAAAGACTCCCTTCTATTGAAAGGAAACGTTTGTGGCACTTTGGTGCCGCAAGCTGGTTGGACTTGCGGTCGTACTTTTTCGATTTCCCGTGAAATGATTATTGCTTCCGTGGGAGGGGTCCCTGTGAGTGTGCAGAACGCATTACCGAGGTGATTCTTTCTGGTATGGAGTCGTACATTCCATATTCTTTCCCTTCTACTAAACCTAACAAATCTTGGTTTAACTCTCCTTGTTCTCGCGCTATCCGCCGCATGCATGTTGCCTTCAGGGATTACCGTCGTTTTCAAACTCCAGAAACTCACGCTACTTATATTTCATCCCGGAATCGTGCAAAATCTATCCTTCGTAACACTAAAAACTCCTTTCTCCGTAGAAAATGCAATAATCTTTCTGGTTCCTCTTCTCTACGTTCTTTCTGGCATTATGCAAAAAATGTCAACTCTAACTTTGCTTATTCCTCTTTCCATCCTTTAATATCTTCCGACGGCACAACTGCTGTTTTACCTTCTTCTAAAGCTGAACTCTTTGCTCAAACTTTTGCCTCTAATTCAACCTTAGACGATTCCGGAGCTATTCCTCCTCCTTCAACCCCCCCAAACTCAATTATGCCTAAAATTAGAATTTCTTCTAAAGATGTCATTTCTGCTCTCTCTGAGCTTAATCCTAAGAAGGCTTACGGTCCCGATGGTATTCCTCCTGTGGTTCTCAAAACTTGTGCTTCCGAGCTTGCACCCTGCCTCGGTAAACTATTTCGTCTTTGCCTCTCTACTTCAACTTTCCCTTCTTGCTGGAAACGTGCTCTCATTCAGCCTGTGCCGAAGAAGGGGGACTCCTTTCAACCCTCCAACTACCGTCCCATTTCTTTGACCTCCGTTCTCTCTAAAGTTTTCGAATCAATCCTTAACAGGAAGATTTGGAAACATCTCAATTCTTCTAATCTTATCTCAGATCGCCAGTATGGCTTTCGTAAGAAACGCTCTACTGGTGATCTTCTTTCCCTTCTCTCTGACTCTTGGTCCTCCGCTCTTCGGCATTTCGGTGAATCTTTTGCTGTGGCGCTGGACATATCGAAAGCCTTCGATAGAGTCTGGCACAAAGCTTTGATTTCTAAACTTCCCTCTTTCGGTATCTATCCTTCTCTCTGTGATCTTCTCACTAATTTCCTTTCCGGTCGTTCTATAGCAGCTGTTGTAGACGGCCACCGTTCTTCCTTTAAATCTATTAATAGTGGTGTTCCTCAAGGGTTCAGTCCTATCCCCAACACTTTTTCTACTTTTCATTAATGACCTTCTCTCTATTACCTCATCTCCTATCCACTCCTATGCTGATGACTCCACCCTTCATTATTCCTTCCATTTTGAAAAACGTCCCACCCAACAGCAGTTGATAGACTCGAGAAGGGTAGCCTTGGAGCAACTAACCTCTGATCTTTCACTTATTTCAAATTGGGGCAGAGAAAACATAGTTGTTTTCAATTCCTCAAAACTCAATTCCTTCATCTCTCCACTCGACACAATCTTCACATAACTATGATATCTTCTTCGAAAACACACAACTCAAGCCTTCATCTGTTCTTAATATTCTTGGTGTTTCTTTTTCTCGTGATCTTTCTTGGAAGGATCACATTACTTCTCTTTCTAAACAAGCTTCTAAGAAGTTGGGTATTCTGAGGCGTCTTCAGAATTACTTCACGCCACCATAGCTGTTTGCTCTGTATAGGAGTGTTATAGGGGTGTTGTTCGCCCCTGTATGGAGTATACTTCGCACATCTGGGGTGGTTCCACACACACAGCACTCCTAGAAAAGGTGGAGTCTAGGGCATTTCGTCTCATCAACTCTCCTGCTCTTACTAACTCTCTTCAATCTCTTTCTTCCCGTCGAATTGTTGCGTCACTCTCTCTTTACTATCGCTATTACAACAGACACTGCTCTTCTGAACTCTCTCGTCGAATACCTCCTCCATTGAGAAGAGCTCGTGCGACACGCCTTTCTACACATTCTCATCCTATCTCTGTCCAACTCTCCGACCCCATACTTAACCGCTATGCTCAATCTTACATATACTCTACTGGTAAAGTCTGGAACACACTCCCTTCATCTGTTTTCCCAACTTCCTTTGACTTACATACTTTCAAACGCCGTGTATCTAGACACGTCGGCCTCCATCGACCATGATAATAGATCTTTCCCTAACTCCGGTGGAATTTGGTAGGCCTCTGGCCTTTGCCCACCGGAGGGGATATATAAAATATATATATATATATATATATATATATATATATATATATATATATATATATATATATATATATATATATATATATATATATATATATATATATATATATATATATATATATATATATATATATATATATATATATATATATATTATATATATATATATATATATATATATATATATATATATATATATATATATATATATATATATATATATATATATATATATATATATATATATATATATATATATATATATATATATATATATATATATATATATATATATATATATATATATATATATATATATATATATATATATATATATATATATATATATATATATATATATATATATATATATATATATATATATGTAAGAGCCTGTACTTTTCTGGCATGAACTGACCTGACCTCTCATCCTCTCCTAAGTCAAACAAAATGTCACCATCATCCAACATTCACGCATAAAAAACCAACAAATTTTGCTTAAATTTTATTTTATAAAGGAACAGAAAACTAATTAAAATTTCCAATGTAAAAAAAAACAAAAATATCGTTGATTCGATACGGAGGGTAAAATATCGATATCTCGATATATCGGCTTTAAAAATATCATTGAATTTTTTTCGATATTTTCGTAAAAATATCGATATCGATATATATCGGAACTCATTCAGCATCCCTATCTTGCACTCGAAGACTATATTTCTGAAAGGATATTTTAACTTTCAGATGTCAAAATTGTTAAATAAGACTTATACTGAAACATATTGTTGTTTGTCCTTTCTTAGATCATCAAAGAGATGCTTTAAAACAAATGTGAATAAGTTTTTGGCTTATAATTTAGAAAATGTTCTTTTCTGGAATTTTCCGGAGACATTAGTTTTTGATTTTCTTAGAAGTATAAACTTATTTGAAGTTCGTTCCAAATATATATATATATATATATATATATATATATATATATATATATATATTATATATATATATATATATATATATATATATATATATATATATATATATATATATATATATAATTTATTAGAATTATTTAATATTTTGCGACTGTAATTTTTTGAGTAGACATTGTTTATAGCACAGTATATATACTATGGTGATAGTGTTTTTCTTTCATGTGCTTCATTACATATTAGGAAGTTGAGAGATTTAGAAATATTTTCTGTCAAAAGGCAGTTTCTTAAGAGAGAATATCATATGTTACAAATTTACAGAATATTTATATTTCTTGATAATACTATAACTTCTTATAGTAAACCAAAAGAGTTAACCCAAATAAGGCAGCGGGTCCAGATGGTGTATATGGTAGAATTCTAAAAGAGGGGAGTAGCAGTATTGCAAAGGCACTGTATTTGATTTTTAAGCGATCTTTTGCTTTTGGAGAGGTACCTGAAGACTGGAAAACGGCATATGTGGTGCCCATTTTTAAAAAAGGTAGTAAGGAAGATTTAGGGAACTATAGGCCAGTTAGTTTAACATCTCTTGTCGTGAAAATTTTGGAAAAGTTACTGAAAAATCATATAGAGAAGCATTTAGATGATAACAAGATACTATATAACTCCCAGCATGGCTTTAGAAAGGGTAGATCATGTCAGACAAATCTACTAGAATTTATGGAATATATTTACTGAATGTATAGACAGGGGTGATCCAGTTGATGTTATATATTTAGACTTTAGCAAAGCTTTTGATAAGGTACCCCATGTTAGGCTGATGCAAAAGTTGTCACAGTGTGGTATAAATGGTATGGTACACAATTGGATTAAAGAGTGGTTAAAGAACAGAAGGCAGTGTGTATTACTTAATGGAAAATAAGTCATTATGGGAAACGGTGAAGAGTGGGGTCCCACAGGGTTCTGTGCTGGGACCACTTTTGTTTCCTTATTTATATAAATGATTTAGACAAAGGTCTTAAATGTAAGGTTTCTAAGTTTGCTGATGATACCAAAGTGGTTACCTCAGTAAGGAATAATGATGGATGCATAAAGCTTCAAGGTGATCTAGATAGACTTCTTGGTTGGGCAGAGAGGTGGCAAATGAACTTTAATAGTAAAAAATGTAAAGTTCTTCATGTAGGTTACTCAAATGAAAGATTTAATTATGAAATGAATGGGGAGTGGCTTGAGACTGTGGAGCATGAAAAGGATTTAGGTGTGATTATTAGCAGTAATCTGAAGGTGGGTGATCAATGTTTGGAAGCAAGGAATAAAGCTAATAAGATGTTAGGTATAATTAATCGCAATGTAGTTTACAAGAGCAAAGAGGTTATAAGCAAGCTATATAATAGCTATGTTAGGCCAGCATTAGAGTATTGTGCACAGGTTTGGGCTCCTCATTTAAGAAGAGACATAGATATGCTGGAGAGAGTCCAACGTAGAGCAACAAGGATGATTTCTGGCTTTGAAAATAAGAGCTATGAAGAGAGGTTGAAAGAGTTAGGAATGTTCTCGGTTGAAAGGAGATTTCTCAGAGGGGATATGATACAAGTTTACAAAATATTTGCATCTGGCAGTAATACAGAGATTGAAAAATACTTTATAGTGGACCAAGGAAGAGTAACTAGAGGACATGATAAGAAAATTAAAAAGAAGCCATGCCATCTCGATCTAAGAAAATACTCTTTCAGTAATAGAGTTGTTAATTTTTGGAATGACTTGCCACAAGAGATTGTTGATTGTGATTCTCTTGTCAAATTTAAAAAAGGGGCTAGATAGATATATGGATGTTTAGGTATTATATAGAATAACTTGACTAAGCCAAATTGGTGGGTATATTTGTATTTTTAGATCAACCTATGACCAAGCCTAATTGGCAGTTTATTTTTTTGTAGTGGGTGATGGTTCATTGAATATTGCATGTAAAACTGGCCTTGGTTTATTTTTTATCTTTGCATGAGTAAACTGATAACTAGGGATAGGACAGACCTAGTCTTTGTGCATGTATTAGTATTGATAGTTAATATTTGTTTGGACTGGGACAGTCTCGATAGGCCCTTGTGGCTTCTAACTGTCTCTATTTTTCCTATGTTCCTATGTTCCTAAAAGAATCCATAACATCTTTTATATAAGAAAATATTTATTTGATATTAGTTATTAATTTTTGGAGTGTTTTGCTGCATGAAGTTCAGTAAGATGCACTCCCAACAGTTAAGAAAGGACAGGATAGGTTTAAGGATGGTCTGAACATCATTATTATATCTATCATATCTAGGTATCATACCATGACTAAGTTTGATTGGATGATAGTTATTAAGGTAACAATTCGATCTGGTACGAACCTCTCTATTTTTCACTATATTGAAAATATGAAGTCAAAATATGTTTAAATGCATTCTACACATACTTTTCTTTCAAGAAAGAGTAATATAAATACATAATAAAAAGAAAACTCTCCAAAAAATTAATAAAAAAAAAAATATTTATTGCAAAAATGAAATCAACTGTTTTTTAAACTGTCTTATTATACACTTTTAGCAACAACAACATTCTCGGATAACTCTGTTTTCTATATCTCTCTCTTTTTAGAGAGAGAGGTATCATGCCAGATTGAATATAATATCAATATATGGAAACCGATATCAATACAAATTTTTGACATTTGTAATATTATTATTATTTAGCTTTCACTTCATTTATACCTATTAATAATATTATTATTTTTATTTCTATTATTTAGTTCTCTAGTGTACTTAGTCATGATATAAGTTTGCTGTGTAATACATGTCTAATTGATTGATGGAACATTGCCATGGTATATAGGCCCACTACTGTATTACACCATATATATATATACTCAAATATAAAGTATATATATGGTAAAGGTTAAGAAGCTTTCTGAGCTTCGATATTTGGAAAATATCGATATTCGAAAATATTGATATATCAAAACATCGATATGCCAATTCAAATTTTTTTATATTTGTTATTATTATTATTTAGTTTTCATTTCATGTATGCCTATTATTCTAATTATTTTTATAATTATTATTATTTAGTTTTCTAGCGTACTTAGTTCGACTTATTATAACCTGAACTACCGAAAGTTGCCGTAAAATACAGGCCTAACCTATACAAGAACGTTGCAATGAGATACAGGCCTACTGCTGTATTACACCACACATATAAAATATATATATATATATATATATATATATATATATATATATATATATATATATATATATATATATATATATATATATATATATATATATATATATATGGAAAGTTTAAACTAAAATTTTGCTATAAAAATTTTAAAATATCGATATAAAGGATATCGATTAAAATCAAAATTTCAAAATATCGATATATAAGCTCAGAAAGCTTCTTAACCTAAGCCTATATATATATATATATATATATATATATATATATATATATATATATATATATATATATATATATATATATATATATATATATATATATATATATATATATATATATATATATATATATATATATATATATATATATATATATATATATATATATATATATATATATATATATATATATGGTGTAATATGGCATTAGGCCTGTATGCCATGACAACATTCCATCAATCAGTTAGGCCTGTATCATATGGCAAACTTTGATCATTCAGGTTATGATAAGTCAAACTAAGTATGCTAGAAAACTAAATCATATATAATAATAATAATAATAATAATAATAATAATAATGATAATGATAATATTAATAGGCATAAATGAAATGAAAGCTAAATAATAATAATACAAATGTCAAAAAATATGCATTGATAGTTTGATATTTTGATATTTCCATACTGTATATTGAAGGTTTAATTACAGTACATTGCAAAAAAATTACAAGTTGAAGGACAAATATGACAACCTGGTGGTATTCAATTGGTTTTCCTATTTTTGTAAAAACGAAGGCCAGTTGAAGAACAGTTACTTCATCATTCAGAGTGAAAATAAGTTTTTTTCTGCTTTTTAATAGTTTTTCTTTTTATTATGTATTTATATTATTCTTCTGTGAAAGAAAATTGTGTAGAATGCATTCAAACATATTTTGACTTCATATTTTCAATATAGTAAAAAATTGAGAGATTCGTTCTAGATCGAATTATTACCATTATTAATTTTATTAATTTGCTTGCAGTAAATATGACTTGTCTAATCAAATGAGTAATATAGTATAACTAGCATATACTGCACCTGTAGTTTAGTATTTGTTATTGGTGTATATATTAACTTTTTCTTTGGTCATTTGAGTGTTGACAGATACTTAGGTTTAGGTTTTTCCATTGTTAGTCCAAGTATTGTGTACTTTGGGTTATATATTATATATTTGGATAGACAAATTATCCACTTTAGTTTGACTGGGACGGTCATAATAGGCTCTTGTGGCTTCTTACTGTATCTTTTTATGTTCATATAGAGCTTATCATAGCCTGTTAAAGATGGTGGAATAGTTCTTTCTATGATTGAATACTTTTTAAGCTAAGGAATCATTTCTTATATATACTTATGAGTATTAGTTTCAAGAGAAAATATTTTTGGTAAAGAATTAAAAATATTAGATAACCTCACAGAAGTTAGTTAATTAATTTATCTGAACTTGCTCTTGATGAAAAACTGTACTTAAAGCTGCTTTTATTATATTATGAAATCATGCTTTAAAAACCAAGGTAATATAGAAAAACCTATTGATATTAAATGTCAAAGAATATATTATCAGTACTATTTTTTAATATAGCAGAAAAGTAGTTTTGAGATACCAACTAATATAGAGAATTTTAAAAGTGAATCATCTTGTTTATTCTTATTATTATCCAGATAATTTGCAAAGAAATTTAGTTAATATCATTTTTTTATATATATATATTTCTTTACTTAAAAAAAAAAATTATTTTTTTCTTGGTAATTTTTAAACTCTCAATTCTTGGTATGTATTTTTATAATAATGAAACCAAAATTATAAAATATGCATAATCATATTATATGAAGTATAATAAAGTTTGGAAAAATAATTTTTTTCTTTAAAATGGAGTAATGTTCTCACATTTGAGAAAGGGGAGGGGGCTCTAGTTCCACCTCTCTTTTGGATAGTGTCAAGTCTAAGGCTAAGAGATTAATAAATTATCTGCTCCTTTCAAACTCACTTGACCCTCTGTCTCTGCAATATGATGTTCATGCACTGTCTTTTTTCTATAGGTACTACAATGGCAGCTGCTCAAGGGAACTGACGTCTTGCATTCCACCACCATTACATTGCCCTCGTAGCACAAGGGGAGTTGTGCTTTGGCATGAATTTTGTGTGACTATGGTAAACCCCAGGCTTGTCCATTGTGGTGCCTCCTCCTCTCTAGCCACTTCTGTTCTGTAGAACTCTCTACTATCTGTTTTTCCTCCTGTATTTCTCTTTAAGACCTCCATCTGCAGGATTGGATAGGTTTCTTATTAAATTTTTTTTTCTGCCCCTCCTTGAAAAGGGCTTGGCCTGTGAACATTTGTAATCTGTAAAAAAAAAAAAAAAAAAACACTATTGAAATGAGTGAGTACTGTGTATTTCTCATGCAAAGGGTTAAATGATAAACTTAAACAATAAATTATTTTTATATGCCCCTTTTTATTTGTCATTTATAATCACTTAAGTTGTGCTTGTTCAGGTTATAATGTAGAAACCCTAAGTTAGCCTAATAATTAGGCTTATAGTTACAATGTCAACCTCTACTTCTTGGGAATGTATTGCTTTTGATGGGCAACGTGTTCCACATGGAGAAAATTTTGTTCCTGGGCCAGATTATTGTACTGCTTGCAAATGTGAAAGAGGTGAACCCCGTTTCTGTCGTGCTGCCCTGTGTCAGCCTCGTCAGGTATTTATTTTATTTATTTTAAATTTTTATTTTAATATTGTAGTGGGAAAGTTTGAGAGAGTTAGTAGATGCAGAGAAACTTTTTGAAACTGGTTTTTTGTGTATTAATATTTTTGTTATATTTTTTTCACACTATTAAATTGGTTGTTTGAAATTTTGATATTTAAATAATAAGCTTTCTTATAATAAGGTAATAAGAATATACAGTAATAAATGTCAATTTTAGAAATTTAATTGTAATGTTGGGTAAAAATCTTTTTTTCTCTGTTCTTGCTACAATGTTGAACTTGGTAAGAAACTTTCTCACACAAATAATTAGATCTAGTTCTAGGTTCAGATATTTAGAGTTATGGTAACTGAAATTTTTCATAATAATTAACTTCTTAGAAATGACAGTTTCATGGCAAAGGGAGCTAGTCTGTTCCTTAAGTACGGTAATGCTCAAAGTTGGGTTTGGATTGTGAGGATCTGGCAATTTACTAATAGGTCCTCTATCATCATATGGATTTTGAAATGGAGACCTGGGGTTAAATTGGTTTAGACGTCCATTAAAACTGTCTTCTGGGAGGGATGGATGATATCCTGAAATGAGTTTG
This sequence comes from Armadillidium nasatum, assembly GCA_009176605.1. Classification (NCBI taxonomy): domain Eukaryota; kingdom Metazoa; phylum Arthropoda; class Malacostraca; order Isopoda; family Armadillidiidae; genus Armadillidium; species Armadillidium nasatum. The sequence goes on from SEYY01019570.1 coordinate 86,616, forward strand.
ACCAGGGAAATTAAGGCTTGTCAGTTCAGTGTCTGTTCCTCTGCACATATTTCTGTATGGGGTGGGAAGGTGCATGGAGGATCGTGTCCTACCATAGAACTGAGTGCTCATCATGTGAAGATGGTTTTGCCTTATAGGAAGTAGTTTTGTCTCTGATAGTGTGATCACTGTTGATTTCTTTTGTATTATTTCTTGTTTATTGTACTTACATTGCTATATTAATAGAACTCATGCTGGGCAAGTGTAATCAAGGAGGAAGTGCATGTATTGTTTAAAGACAACTGTCTGTTTGTTTGAGTTGACTGATTTTAATGCTTATAAGGGTATTAAAATTTTTTTTTTTTTTAGCATTATTGAGAGTGAGTTTACTTTTGAAAAATGTTATTATTTTGTGGATGCTAAATTCTCATTTGTGACGTAAAAAGAGTTTTTAAGGTAATGGGGGAGTTGCATATTCTATTTTGTGTACGCCAGGTGATTCAGATTGGGACAAAATTGGATATTGAATATTGTGAAGAATATGGCAAGGGATTTATCATGAATAGTCTTGTCATCTGCATAACTGTTAATTGTTATTGTGGGGGTCATTGGGTGTGGGTATATCACAAATGAAAAAGTTAAAACAGTACATGGGACAGAATTGGATTTTAAGTTACTTCACAGAACATTTAGTAGAGTTTTGAAATTTTTTTTCCTTGTATTACTTGTGATGTTTTACTGGATTTAAACATTATAACAGTTTTTATAGTCTTTGTCTGTGATTTAGGTGTGTAGGATACTATATGTTGAAATATTTTTGGGTACTGTATTGAAAGCTTTACTGATGTCCATTGTAGCCAGGACTGAAATATATATATATATATATATATATATATATATATATATATATATATATATATATATATATATATATATATATATATATATATATATATATATATATATATATATATATATATATATATATATATAGGGATGGAGTGAAGTATTGGTATCGGTATATTTTCAGGTATCGGTATCGGTGAAATTTGAAAATCTTAGTATCGGTATCGGTAAAAATTTTGGTATATGAATGGATAAAGTATCGGTATCGATAAGTATCGGTATATTTTCAGGTATAGGGTATCGGTACCTGTAAATTTTTAGGTATCTGTATCGGTAAAAATTTTGGTATCGCTCCATCCCTAATATATATATATATATATATATATATATATATATATATATATATATATATATATATATATATATATATATATATATATATATATATATATATATATATATATATAGTGCCCATGAAAAGTTTGCAGACACTTCCAAAATTGCAATAATTCTTAACTATATCTGGACGATTTGTGAGTCTGTTTGACAGTGTGCTTAAATTGCGTTTTGATTTTATGAACTTTGCTCATTATGTCTATTTTCGTATTATTTTACGGGAAGTGGAATAATATGTATTTTTGATGGGATCAAAAAAACAACTTGGAAAAGACTGTAAAGGTGCTATTATTTCTTTACATAAATGCAGAAAATCACAATGAGAAATAGCTAAGCAACTAAAGATATCTAAAAGCGCAGTTAATTTTTGGATTTTAAGAGCGAAGAATACTGATGGTGATGCCACACCAAACTCTAAAAAGTGTTCTGGTAGGCCTAAAAAACCAACCTTATGTACAGATTTGCTTATGAAACATTTAATAATGAAAATATGATGATAATAGCAAAAGAAATAAAATATAATGTGACTTCCTTATTATCTGATGTTTCCGAATGTACTTTCCAGGAATGACTACAAAAAGACTTTAAATTACCATCACGCCATGCTGCAAAGAAACTCCTCATTACTGTTGTTATGCGTAAAACACACGTAGCATTTTGTAAGAAATACCTTAATTGGACAGTTGGAGCCTCAAAAAAAGTATTATTCAGTGATGAATCAACATTCTTAACATATCGAAGCTGCCCAAAAAATGGTTCGCTGACTCATAGGCTCCAATAGGATGGACCCAAAGTACACCAGAAAAACAATAAAACACACTCCAAGTGTTATGGTTTAGGGTTGTTTCTGTCGTAAAGAGAGAGGAAGCCTGTATTTCCTTCCCAATAACTCAACCATGATGATGGTATTTATTAGTGCTTCAGGAAAAACTTCCACTTATGATGTACATCAATGAGACTGACACGTTCATGCATGATAGTGCTCCATGTCACAGGGCCAAAATTGTTACAAAATGGCTTAAAGACAATAAATACAGTATTATAGAATGGCCTGGTAATAGCCCTGATCTCAACCCTATCAAAAACCTATGGCTAATAGTAAAAAATAAGGTTGAATATCATAACACTAGTTCAGTTGAAAAGTTACAAGTTGCTATACAAAATGTATGGTGCAAAGAAATATTTGTAGAAATATGTTAAAATCTTGTTGAATTAATGCCTAGATGTCTAAAAATGGTCATCGAAGCTAAAGGACAGATGACAAAATACTAATGTATAAGGTAATAAACATTAAACATAATTTCATATATTAGGATTGAGACTTTCTGAGGTGTTTGCAAACTTTTTGTGGGCAAAGGTAAAGGTTAAGAAGTCTAACCTTCAATATATGAAAATATCAATATATCAAAACATCCATATATCATTTATGCCTATTAATATTATCATTATTATTACTATTGTTATATTATTTTAATTATTATTTAGTTTTCTAGAGTACTTAGTTTGACTTATAACCTGAGGGACCAATGTTGCTGTGTGATACAGGCCTAAGTGGTGGCTAATAAAGAACTAATATGTTGCTGTGGGATACAGACCTACTGCTGTATTACACCATATATATATATATATATATATATATATATATATATATATATATATATATATATATATATATATATATATATATATATATATATATATTATATATTATATATATATATATTTTGATTTGACGCCACCCTGCATTATGCGGATACGGTGTGATGTATAAAAAAAAAAAAAAAAAAATATATATTATATATATATATATATATAATATATATATATATATATACCGGTATATATATTATATATATATATATATATATATATATATATATATATATATTATATATATATATATATATATATATATATATATATATATATATATATATATATATATATATATATATTAAAATATTTATTTAAAAAAAATAAAATTTAAAACTATTAATAGTAAAATATTTATAAAATTTTAATATATTTAACTGTAAAAATTTAATTAATATTGTGACATTAAAATTTACTTGGTTTATTTAAATTTAAAAGTGCGCACGCGCACGCGCATTAGTAGTAAAAATTACATGACAGTAGTACATTTTAAAAACAGTATTCTTCTTGATTTTGTACTGAAAGCTTCTATTAAAAATTGTGATACTTTAAAAAGTTTAAACTATTGAAACTAATTGTGTCTAGTTAAGTTAATATTGTTTATTATTGGTCTTCATTAATAAATAATATTCCAAGATTCATTTCTTAATGAAACTATAAAAATTATTATAAAAAAGTTAAAAGTAGACCTTATTGTAGCCTAAACTAGGTTTTGATAATCTAGCGCTAGAGAATTAAACTTAGGGTAGGTGATTTAGGGTCTTAAACTTTAGCAACATTTAAAATAATTAAGAGAATTTAACTAAAGGTAAGAATTTAATTAAATTTAACATTAGTAATATAAAATTCTTACAATATATATATATGAACTGACCAGGGCCCCTGCTATTTTACTGACCCTGGCCCTAGCCCTGGTTAAAAAAAAAAAAATTCACTTTTTGGGCAAAAAAATTTATGAAAAAAAACAACTATAACATACCTTATTTTTCTGGGGTGTGTAGGTGTATAGAGGAGAGATGGTGCTACAAATTCCTCTCTATTCTTTTATTTGATGCAATTCGTAGGTTTCGAGATATAGCCTCAAAATATATTTTCATTTTTGACCAAATTATAGAAATTCCCAAAGTTTGAGAGGCTATATCTCGCTTCAAACAAATAGCCTTTAATAATGCACTAAATAAAAGTTGTTGCTCTGTCTCCCCTCTAAGCAATATCCAAAAATAAAAAAATTAGTAGGTAGTGTTTTTTTTTTTTCAGAAGGGTACAATTTTTGCCAAAAAAAATTTCTGTGCATATAAATTTTTTATCTAGACGTGATATCAAAAATCTGTTCCCTCTAATGCAAGAAATTGGGACTAAGATTATTCAGTTAAATTTTCAGCTCATGTGGACCAGTGGTTTGACCACGCCATTCATTTTTTTGGGGGGTCCAAATAACTTTCAAACAATTATAGACTCAGTAAAAAAACTTGAAATCAACTTAGAACTTCGGGAAAAAATGCATATACCATGAAAATTTCAGCTCAATCAGTCAAATAATAATAAAAAATTTTCAAACAAAATATAAGAAAATTAAGATATTTTTCTTGTTTTTTCAATATTTCCTTTTTCTTTTGTTTCTTTTGACCCCTCCTCTTCTGCTAATTAATGTTCATCTTTGTGTTTTGATTTTAGATGCCCCCATAAAAATTTGGTTGAAAACTTTTTACTTGGGGCACCCGAAGGTCCTACTCTAATTTCCAGACTGCACATGTTACATTTAGCTATTTTGAGCCTATCCTGAAACATTGTAAAGTACTCCCATATTGCTGAAGCTGATCTTTTAGACATAGTGACTGAAAGTATAAACAAAATAATAATTTTGAAATAATGTAGCTAAGTGATACAAATTTGATACACAGCAATAAAATAACATATGTATATAAATACAGGATTATATTGATAATTTTATATCTTACATTTTTCAAACTTTACCTTAGGGTCTTACCTAATATCCAAAAATAAAATAATTAGTAGGTAGTGTTTTTTTTAAATAATTTTTTTTCTCCGGAAGGGTACGATTTTGGCAAAAATATTTTCAAGTGCTTATATCTCTCTTTCTAGATGTTATATAAAAAATCTGTTCCCACTAATGCAATAAATTGGGGTTAAGATTATTCAGTTAAATTTTCAGCTCATTGGACCAATGGCTTGACGTCGCTATCCATTTTTTTTTCAACTTTGGGTCCAAATAACTTTCAAACTGTTATAGGCTCAGAAAAATGCTTGAAATCAGTTCAGAACTTCAGAAAAAATGCATATACCTTGAAAATTTCAGCTCAATCAGTCAAATAACAAAAAAAAAATTTCAAACAAAAAATCAGAAAATTAAATTTTTTTTCTTGTTTTTTCAATATTTTCTCTTCTTTTACCCCTCCTCTTCTGGAGAAAACTCAATTTAAGAATTCTAAATTTAGTGCTAGAATTTTGCATGTCTGACCATGTTCTCACATTAAAATTTTTAAAATCAATGTTCTGAAGATATTACATGTTCGTACACATTTGAATAAAGAAAAGACAATTTAATTCTTCATTAATATAAAATTGTTAAATTTATTAAAATATTAGAAGTTTTTAGTAAATAGTTTTCAATTTCATCATAATAACTTCTTTATCATCTCATCCCTAGTTTTAAATGATCATCAGGTCACTTGAGTAAATTCAGTTGTTGATATCTGTAGAAAATAATTGTTTATAACTCTTGTAACTGTTCATTCTATAGCTTAATTTTCATGTTCACTCTTTCAAGGACTGCAAATCATTCCGTGTTGGCGAATCATGTTGTGATTTTATTTGCCTTGATGATATCTTGCCAACTATAAACAAGGACCATGAAGATATTGGTACATCCCCAGATACTGGTTTAAGAATGGTAGCTTCAGCTATAACAGCAATTTTGTCATTAGCCCTTTTACTATTCCTCATTCACAGACTCAGGCAGCGAAAGTTAAGAAGTATGTATCAGTGGATCCAAATAGTTATAATAATTTTGAAAATTTTGATGTATAGCTTTCGAAATTTGAATTGCATGTCTCTGACACATTAAAGATGTTGGGTTTAAAATAATAATAATAATAATAATAATATATTATTATTATTATTATTATTATTATTATTATTATTATTATTATTATAACTTTTGCAGGAAATAAATTAAGATTACTACTATAATGTAATATAAAACTTATCAGTATTTAATATTGTTTGTCAGTTAAGAACTTGATTTTAATAATAAGTGCTTCTTATGTATAAATTTAATGGCCTCAAAGACAAAATCGTCTTACCTGAAATCCATTTCAGTTTTTAATAATATGAAATTTGTAAAAGATTTTTGGATGCAGTTTTTAAAAAAAGAATAATGAATAAAGATTAAAGATTATTTTGCGAGGGATTTAGAATCGCTGTTCTAGAGACTTCTATTGAAACATTTTGTCTTTCAGAGGCGAAATCTTTTCATATTTTTAATTTCTACTTTCTAGTATTGTTATTTTTTAAATTATTTTATGATAATAACACTTAGTAATGTATTTTACTCGTCATAGTTCTTGTGATAAATTATTATTATATTGATATTTTTATATTTTAGTTGCCCAACATCAGTATTTTGAGGATCATCTGGATGGATTCGGTAGTTTACCTAATGATTCATGCAGAAATAATCCTTGTTGTCACAATGCTGTGTACTTGACCGGAAATGATCATGTAGACTTCTTTCTTGATGGTCACATGCCAGCATACAACCGTTGGAAACCTCCATCGTATTATTTTCAACCTGGAGATGCCCCTCCACCATATAGTGAAGTCATGGCTAATGATCGAGCTATACAAGAAGGTCCATTACCTTCACTTAATCCATTGATGATTCAGCTTAATTCTTCTCGTGACTCTCAGGATAACAGTCTTCATAGAAATATGGCGTCTCATCGTTCAGTAGTAAACTCTCTAAGTAATACATTGCAGATTGAAAGAAATGAAGAGACCTCTATGTCTGTACAATCAAATCCTATTGCAAATTCTACTCTTCTATCAGATGAAACGTATGCAAATTCTTCCACCGTGAGCGAAAGAACTGAAAGAAGGCGACCTTATTCCATTCATAATCCTGTTGCCATTACGTTAAATGACTTGAACAGAGGAACTTTTTCATTATCTAATTCTTTCAAAAATATAAGAGCTGAAGCTAGTCCAAAAGAACGCACTTGTCAGTGTGATGGCTCTTATTCCTTGAAGAAGTGTAATGTATGCTCTCAATCTGATAGATTGAATAGATCGACAGAAGACACTGCTGCAACTAGTAGGTGAGAATATAAAATTGACCATTTTTTTTTGTCATTATTATTATCTATTCTATATCTAATTAATATTATTCCGTTCATTTTTGGTTTGCAAGCAAATTGGCCAAACCAATATTAAGTAGCTTCACATTATATATATATATATATATATATATATATATATATATATATATATATATATATATATATATATATATATATATATATATATATATATATATATTATATATATATATATATATATATATATATATATATATATATATATATATATATATATATATATAAAATATATATATATATATATATATATATATATATATATATATATATATATATATATATATATATATATATATATATATATATATATATATATATATATAATATATATATAATATATAATTTAATTTAATTTTAGATTTTTTTTAAACAATTTTAATAATAATTTTATTAATTTTTATTAAATTTCATTTTTCAACATTTGTTAAAAGAGACTAACACTCTACCACTACACCAAGCCAGTTCTTAATGAATATATAATAATGTATATATTTAAATTTCTTTAAATAATGGGCCAATACAATAAGCGTATCCCGTAGGGATACGCATATAGTCTTGTTATTATTATAAATCTTTCTTTTGAATTTCCTATCCATAACTACAATGATCATTTAGAACTGCTATTATTTTCTTTGAAGATGGAACACTTATCCTGTTTATTATATATTTTCTTTTTCCGGAATCCTCTGTACGTATTTTTCTCAATGAATCAAGATCATTACAATTGTCAGTGTTATACGAAAAGTTTTTTGCACTAATTCTAGTTAGATTTTCCTTAGAATGATTACTGCTTGGGTAGTAAGTGTTACCTTTGAATATACAGAGTGAATAATTGAGGTTATTCTCATGCATTGAGTTGAACATATCATTTTCTTACCCTTTTGTAAAAGGTTTTTGCACAAACATTTTTTTTAACAAATGTTCTGAAGCTATCTGTTAAAGTGATACTTAATTCAGAAATTGTAATCTTTAACTTCCAGTATCTTCAGCCTCTTATACAGTGTGTTTTAATCACAGAATTATACTAGATTTATATTCTATCCTCTTATAAGGCTATTTTATACATAAAATGTAAAAGCTTTTTTGGCGTTTCTGTCACACAGCACAAATTATCTTGTAACTGAACTTTTTACCATTCCCTCTTCTTGCTTTTCATGATGCTTTCTTGGCCATGCTAGTTTTTGGTAAGTTAAACTTTTTCTTTCCCTCATACTTCAAATTGGAAGTTTCATGTGTTACATTTTGTTTCGCCACGCCTATGAGTAACTCATTTAATAACTTAGCATAATGTGACATATGCTATCTGAGCATAATAATAAGATGGCACATGGTTTTCATTGTAAAAATATTTCTACTGTGTATATATATATTATATATTATATATATATATATATATTATATATATATATATATATATATATATATATATATATATATATATATATATATATATATATATATATATATATATATATATATATATATATATATATATATAATATATATATACTGTCTTTATCCTCAAATTTCAGACAAAGGCGGATGTTGCGCATATGGATGTAACGTTGGTGTTTGCTATTGTGTCTCTAATTTGGTATCTTCTGAATTCTCTACCTTATGGCTTAAGCCTTCTTTCAATTCTACTACTAAATTTATTTGTTCTGTGTATTTATCTCTTAATTCTACTGACTCTAAAGATTCTTCGACTATTGCAACTCCAAAATAGGGAACATTCTTTCTTCTTCATCCTATATAACTAAAATGATGATTTCTGAGAAATCATCATTTTAGATGATTTTGATGTTCACCACCGCCAATGGCTTTCATCTAGTTTTCATGATCCAGCTGGTGAACTCGCCTATGACTTTTCTATCCAGAACAACCTTGAGCAGTTGGTACGACTTCCTACCCATATCCCATATCTTAGTGATAAACCCAATATACTTGATCTTTTCTAAACCTACTATCCTTCTCCTTATACTGTTGAACTCTTTCCTCCTAGGGTTCCTCCGATCACCTTATCTCCGTTTCTTGTTTTGTCTCTTCAAGTCTTATATTGCAAATTTAAGTCATATAGATCGCCTTCAGCGAGGAGACGTTTCTGGCATTTCGGTGTCACTAACTGGTTTGACTTGCGGTTGTACTTTTCTGATTTTCCATTTAATGATTACTGTTTCCGTGGGAGGGGTCCCTCGGAGTGTGCAGAGCGCATAGCTGAGGTGATTCTCTCTGGCATGGAGGCGTACATTCTATGTTCTTTCCCTTCTACTAAACCTAACAAACTTTGGTTTAACTCTGCTTGTTCTCATGCTATCCGCCGCAGGGATGCCGCCTTCAGGGATTACCGTCGTCTTCAAACTAGAAACTCTCGCAACTTATATTTCATCCCGGAATCGTGCAAAATCTATTCTTCGAGATACCAAAAACTTTCTTTGCAATAATCTTTCTGGCTCCTCTTCCTCTCACCCTTTCTGGCATTTTGGAAAAAAAAATGTCAACTCTAACTTTGCTTCTTACTCTTTCCCTCCTCTAGTATCTACCGACGGTTCAACTGCCGTTTTGCCTTCCTCTAAAGCTGAACTCTTAACTCAAACTTTTGCCTTTAATTCAACCTTAGACGATTCCGGAGCTGTTCCTACTCCTTCCAACCCCCTCCAACTCATTTATGCCTAAAATTGTTATTTCTTCTAAAAACGCCATTTCTGCTCTCTCTGAGCTTAACACTAAGAAGGCGTACGGTCCTGATGGTATCCCTCCTGTGGTTCTCAAAACTTGTGCTTCCGAGCTTGTACCCTTCCTTGGTAAACTATTCCGTCTATGTCTTTCTACTTCAACCTTCCCTTCTTGCTGGAAACGTGCGCTTATTCAGCCTGTGCCGAAGAAGGGGACCCATCTCAACCCTCAAACTATCGTCCAATTTCTTTAACCTCCGTTCTTTCTAAAGTTTTCGAATCTATCCTTAACAGGAAGATTTGGAAACATCTCAATTCTTCTAATCTTATCTTTTATCGCCAGTATGGCTTTCGTAAGAAACGCTCTACTGGTGATCTTCTTTCCCTTCTCTCTGACTCTTGGTCCTCCGCACTTCGGCATTTCAGTGAATATTTTGCTATCGCGCTTTACATATCGAAAGCTTTTGATAGTCTTGCACAAAGCTTTGATTTCAAAACTTCCCTCTTTCGGAATCTATCCTTCTTTCCGATTTTCTTTCTGGTCGTTCTATAGCAACTGTTGTAGACGGCCACCGTTCATCCTATAAATCTATTAATAGTGGTGTTCCTCAATGATCTGTTGTATCCCCAACACTTTTTCTGCTTTTCCTTAATGACCTCTCTATTACTTCATCTCCCATCCACTCCTATGCTGATGACTCCACCCTTCATTCCTCTTATCATTTTGAAAGGCGCCCCTCCCAACAACAGTTAATAGAAGCAAGGACGGAGGCCTTGGAGCAACAAACCTCTGATCTTTCACTTATTTCAAATTGGGGCAGAGAAAACATGGTCGTTTTCAATGCCTCAAAAACGTCAATTCCTCCATCTCTCGACACAAATCTTCTGCACCACTATGATATCTTCTTCAAAAACACACAACTCAAGCCTTCATCTTTCCTC
>SEYY01019570.1:102500-107935 GCA_009176605.1 Armadillidium nasatum
CTTTCGTAATAAAATATGGCAATATAACGGTAAATAGTTAAACTTGCATATACACACATAATTTTATTAATACACAACCTTTCAAGTCGAATTTTTCTTCATTGGTTTAAAATTGTATACATGATCTAAAAAATTTTCTTGTTCATCCACGCTACTATATCTATCGAATTTTCTCCAATGATTTATTCCATCATTATATATATATATATATATATATATATATATATATATATATATATATATATAATATATATATATATATATATATATATATATATATATATATATATATATATATATATATATATATATATATATATATATATATATATATATATATATATATATATATTATATATATATATATATATATATATATATATATATATATATATATATATATATATATATATATATATATATATATATATATATATATATATATATATATATATATATATATATATATATATATATATATATATATATATATATATATATATATATATATATATATATATATATATATATATATATATATATATATATATATATATATATATATATATATATATATATATATATATATATATATATATATATATATATATATATATATATATATATATATATATATATATATATATATATATATATATATATATATATATATATATATATATATATATATATATATATATATATATATATATATATATATATATATATATATATATATATATATATATATATATATATATATATATATATATATATATATATATATATATATATATATATATAATATATATATATATATATATATATATATATATATTATATGTATGAAATTATATTCTAACTTGCCTATAGACCTTAACTAGCTTAAAAAATGTTTTTACTAATTATATAAACATTTGTTGAGAAGTCTGGGCTAGTTTTGGTGTAATGAAATTTCATCTCTTATTAAATAGGATGTATTTTTTAGAATAGATCAATATAAAATTAAAATTTAAGAAATATGCTGCAAAAATTTCATGACAATTTAGAACAATATTTCGATTTAAATCTCATTAAAAAATTAGTAAATGTATTAAATCAATTTTAATTTTTGATTACCGTGAGTATTATTTAACCATATAAAAGTATTAAATATAATGAAAAATCATATTTATATAAAGTTTGAAAATCGTCTGTCCCTTAAATCTCGAGCTGGTAAGCTTCGTTGAGTGATAAAACAACGAAGATATTATGCTATAAATGTAAAAACTAACTACGATCACACGAAGTTCAAAGAAATGAAAAGTGAAGTTTAGGTTCTGATTCTAAATATTAAGTTATACTTTTTACATTTTATAAGAATTCAAAATTTATCTTCAAGATCAAAGTTTATATGATGTAAAAAGAATGTTAAAAAAATTGAAATATTAAAAATATTATAATATTAAAAATATTAGGATTAAGCCTCAATGGTATACGGCTGCCTTTTGGTTTATGACTTCCAGGGAATCTCCTGGGAGTAGACCAAAGCTGAAACTCCTTTCCCATCGGAACTCATCATGTAACAGCACTATTCTTTCGCCTCATGTTCGAAGAGCTTTTAAGAAATCAAGATCCTTAAATTCTGTAATACCAAATCGAAATTAAATCTTATATTAAACAAGTTACGTAGATATGCAAATTAATCCCTTTGAAGCTGTTGTAATTCATAATTCTAATGCTTTCTTGTAAAATAATGTTATTTTAAATCAAATGGAAATTATTATTATTACTTATTTGTAAAGAGTGACCCTAGCGCACAATAGTAAAAAATTAAGCAAAAATTTAGATAATAAATAAATAAATAAAATAAAAAGGTGGAAAGCTATTTATAGTAGATCAGAGTTAGTGTAAAGTTACTTATCGTAAATCATAGTTGCTAAAATTATAAAAAAACGTAAAAAAAAAAAAAAAAAAAGAATCAAACTTACTTGGGAGCATCTTCAAAACAAGTAAGTATATAGTATATATATATATATATATATATATATATATATATATATATATATATATATATATATATATATATATATATATATATATATATATATATATATATATATATATATATATATATATATATATAATATATATAATCGTCTTCCCCCAGGAAGGACTTTCGTCCTGTCAGTGGGATCTTTCGAGGAAGATCCTTGGGTTTCACGGGCCCACGGCGGATACCGCTGGCTGGGCCAGGCCTATCGCGGATGCCGGAGATTATTCCCATCAGTGGCAAGAGCACTCCACTGATGTACTCGTTTAACGACTGAGTCATTCGGAGCTAAGCGCAAGGAGAAACCGCTCACATTTCCCGCTCCGACCAGGCCTCGAACCCTGGACCTCTCGTTTGCTATCACGAGTGCTCGATCGACTGAGCTACGGAGCCTATATATATATATATATATATATATATATATATATATATATATATATATATATATATATATATATATATATATATATATATATATATATATATATATATATATATATATATATATATATATATGGCTTAGGTGTAGATTGTTTCTGACTTTCGATATTTTTTATATCGATATTTTTTTATGTCGATATTTTAATCGATATTTTTCCTGCCTATATTTAGCCCTAGGCTATTATGTCGTGCAAACGTTCTTGTATACGTTAGGTCTCTTTTACGGCAAATTCTTGTGTAGGTTAGGCCTCTTTTTACGGCAATTTCGGTAGTTCAGGTTATGATAAGTCGAATTAGGTTCTGCTAGAAAAGTAAGTAATAATAATTGTGTCTATGTCTAGTAATAGTACCTCGTACCTCTGACAACTCTCTTGTTTACGATAGGCTTCTCCGATATTTTCGATTTTCGATATTTTTTAACAATCGAAACTCAGAAACAATCTACACCTTTACCATATATATATATATATATATATATATATATATATATATATATATATATATATATATAATATATATATATATATATATATATATTATATATATATATATATATATATATATATATATATATATATATATATATTAGCTTCAATCGTGAAAGGAAATGCGTGAGTGAGCTCTTTGTGTGTTAAGTTGCGTGATTTGTGTTTTAAATTTGTTTTAACTTGTGTTTTAAACTGAGTTTTAATTTGTGTTTTAACTTGTAATTTAATAATGATAGTTAAAAGTGTTTTAACAGTGATATTGTATTTTTTAACTTCAATGGATGGAAAATTCGAACTGGCGGAAACGTTTTTCTACTAGTTGGAGTTTTAAGCTAAGTATTTTAAAAAAAAATAGTTTCTTTTAATATAAGAAAATTAATCTGCCCATTTATCTCAAAAAAAAAAAAAAAAATTTCTTTTAATTTCTTAATGTGGTTGCTGAGTATTTATTTTATATTGCAGCCGTGTACTTATTTTATATTGTTTTAGGTTTCCATTTTAGCATTAGTTTATTGCGAGTGTATGAACGTTGGTGTACTTGTGTGTGTGTGTTTCTTTGAATGCGTTACACTTGGAATTTTTAGTTTAATTATTTAGGTCTGTTTTAAGTTTAAACTTTTGATTTTAAATTTATTTTTATTTTGCCGTTTTAAAATTTACGAAAGATTTTATCGTTTTAAATTTACTTTATATTTTCTTTGGGGTTTAATTCAATCGCTCGTCAGGGTTTACTTTATTTTTGTCTTAATCATAGTTTTAATAATTTTAATATTAATTTTAAAAGTTTTAATTTTTTTAATACTACTTTTTGTTAATGTTAGTTTTTTTTTTGTGTGTGTGTTTGTGAGTGTAAATGTCTTTATGCTAGTGTGCATGAGTGTGTACGTACGTATCTCTCTCTTTGAATGTCCAGTATGAGTAATTGTGGGTTTGGGCGTAGACGGGGGCTTTCTATTACCTTTGCCAACGTTCGTGGCCTTCGATCTAACCTCGCGTCTGTTGAACACCACCTCACTACCTCTCGTCCTAACCTTCTGCTTCTGTCTGAGACCCAGCTGGACAGGGATTCTTTCTCTAGCAATCTTAATGTCTCTAACTACAACTTTTTCACAATTTCCGTCTAAATGGTGGAGTCTGTGCCTATATTAACATTAACACTCCTGTGACACGTCTCGTAAATCTAGAATCTCCTAATTTCGATGTTTTATGGCTTAAAATCTGTCTTCCTACTACTACAATTATCTTGTGTTTCTGCTACTGCTCCCCTAATGGAACAGATTTTCCAGTTTTTTTTCAATATCTTACTACTACTCACGAGACTGTCACTTCTTCCCATCCAAATGCTGAAGTCCTCTATTTAGGGGATTTCAACGTACACCACACTGAGTGGTTGGATTCCTCTCATACTGATACAGGTGGGAGGGAGGCCAAATCATTCAGCATTCTTAACGATCTGGAGCAGTTGATTAGGGAACCCACACACATTCCAGATCGTCCTAACCAATTCTTGAATACACTTGATTTATGTTTCACCACTACTCCTTCTAGTTATAAATACACCATTTTCCCTCCTATTGGTAACTCTGACCATAATCTTATAGCTCTTAGTTATAATGCTTTCTCTCCAACAGCTCCACCATGCCCTAAACGTACTTTCTGGCACTTTAATCGGGCTAATTGGGGGGCAATGCGCCGCTTCTTTGCTAAGTATCATTGGAGTGAATCTTGCTTTGTCTCGGGGGACGCTTCTGTCTCTGCTGAAAAGGTAGGGGCCGTAATCCTTGACGGGATGGGCAGATTCATTCCATCTTCAACTAAATCTTTTTCTCCTCAAAATCCATGGTTCGATGAGAACTGTTCCCTTGCCCTTCGGGAGAGAGACATTGCTTATCGTGAATGGAAAAGCTCTCCTTCTCCTATCACTCTCGCTAATTTTCATTCAGCAGGAATCGTTGCAGGGATGTTCTTCGACGGACTAAGCGTACTTTCATAAAAAGGAAGTGCGCTGACCTCCATGGCTCTCCTACTGATAAAAATTTCTGGCCTCTAGTCAAAAATATCTCTAACAACTTCTGTAAATCTGCCTTTCCTCCTCTTATTCGCTCTGATGGTTCTGTAGCTAATACTCCTTCTGAAAAGGCTAATCTCTTCGGCCTCCTTTTTTCATCTAATTCCACCCTGCTCGATTCTGACATCCCTCCTCCTATTCCTTCTCCACTCAGGTTCCCAAGTCTCTACCTGTAATTACTTATGATCGGGTGCATGGGATCCTGAAATCTATGAACGTCAGGAAGGCCAGTGGCCCGGATGGCATTCCCCCTCGTGTTCTGAGGGAGTGTGCTTCCGAGTTAGCGCCTGTCCTCGTTCAGCTCTACTCTCTATGCCTTAATACTAATACTTTTCCTCTATGCTGGAAGCGTTCATTTGTTCAGCCCATCCCGAAAAAAGGTAGTTGTTCTGACCCTTCTAACTAT
>SEYY01019572.1:0-10207 GCA_009176605.1 Armadillidium nasatum
TATATATATATATATATATATATATATATATATATATATATATATATATATATATATATATATATATATATATATATTAGAGGGTGATTCAAAATTATGGTAAAAATTTTTGATAACTGATAAGACATGCAAAAATAAAGGTAAAAGTTCCTATAAAGGTATGACGTAATGTTCTTAGTTTTCCGTCTTGCTGTCTGTATGTGTTTGTTACTAAATATTTTGTATCTACGAAACCAAGTAAGTTACAAACTCTGAATTTGGGATTGTTGACCAAAACAACCAACTACAGTATAAATGCACTGTCTGTTTGTGTTACGCATTACTTTGTAACTCATTGACTGTGTGAGTCTCGTACGTGTTTATTTCGTTATTGAATACGGAACGTAATTACCCCATGTATTCCTACCCTGAACTAGCTAACATGCATTTAATGTGTGGGATGGGACGCTGCAATGCCTCACGTTGAAGCTTCATCTGTGAAGAGGATCAACGATGCTATGTCGTTTAAACGTTGGTGTTACTGGAATCACTAACAAAACTAAATGCGGGGATCACAATACATGGAGGTGAGACGCCGGACACGTAAGCAATGTAAGGGAGAACATTCTCATCATGTAGTACATTCAAGATGGTCCGCTGAGAAATATCATAACTCCGGGCAAGGGTTCGAGAACTGATTCTGCGATCCCTTTCAACGTCCCGAAGAATCACGTCCTCTGTCGAAGGTGTACGTTGGGAGCGGGTTGGTTCCCGGTAGGATTCGGTGCTTGCAGTTTTCCCGTTTTATGTAATCTCCGAAAGACGCTCGTACAGGTCATGTGATGTGGTTGTCGCCTGTTAGGATACATCTGCCGATACAATGTTGCTTCTGCATGACCGTTCCCTTTCGCTTGTTCATACGTGAAGACCATGTCAGCCTGTTCCCGCCCAGATGATCCTGTCCACTCAAATTCACAATTGTCGTGCATATGATCGTTACGATCATTACGGACAACAAGGATACCACTTTATCACCAGATACCAAGTCCTCTACAGTGTGCCAAACGTTTCAATGTACTATGTACAATGTAGTGTATCTCGTATTCTTTCAATTTCTGTTATGTAACCTACCACCTCTATTGTGCATTTCACATGATGTGTATTTAAGGAATATGTTTCCCCCAAAGCTGTTTTACTACGTAAAGGCACTTGTCGGCTTACTTAGTATTCTCCATATATATATATATATATATATATATATATATATAATATATATATATATATATATATATATATATATATATATATATATATATATATATATATATTATATATATATATATATATATATATATATATATATATATAATATATATAATATTCTTTTTTTCTTTTCCTGTCTTAGAAATCTTTATTTTTGGTTATTCCATCGTGTACCACTGCTAATGACTTTCATCCAGTTTTCATGACATAGTTGGTGAACTAGCCTACCACTTTTCTATTGAGAACAACCTTGAGAAATTAATGCAGCTCCCTACCTGTATCCGTGACTGTCTCGGTGATATGAACCCAATAAACTGTCTTTTCTTAATTTCTTATCCATACACAATTATTTATACTTAATCAGAAAATTAAAAACACATCTATCTCTATTTATTATCGGTGAATTAAGGGGCTCATATTAAATTAAGAATTTAATTTTATTTAGTTTTTCTTTATTTTAGTTATACAAAAAGTTTAGTTTTCTATTTAAACAGTTTTGTGAAAATGTATATTTTATGAAGAACTTATCTAAGAATTTAGTTCTCTCTCTCTCCCAAATATATATATATATATATATATATATATATATATATATATATATATATATATATATATATATATATATATATATATATATATATATATATATATATATATATATATATATATATATATATATATATATATATATATATATATATATATATGGCCTGGCTGTTGTCCCAACAGCATGGTTAGAATTTTAAAATCTCCACATCATCCAGTGTTGAAATTCATACTTGATTTTCTCAAGAATTGAAGACAAATCCTTATAATTTTCTTCCAGATGCACCGAGTGTCCAACTGGAAGTGATGTAAATTTCTTCCCATTATGCAGCAACACTGCTTTTAGGCTTGTTTTAGACGAATCTATAAATAAGCGCCATTGGGATGATTCATATTCTATTTCAAATTGCCTCATGAGGCCTGAGATGTCACTACAAAACACAAGATTCCCCTCTTTACAGTAAAACGATGCGAATTCTCTCTCTTTATGTTTGTACCACGAAAAGACGTTGAAGGTAATAGAAGGTTTTTATTCTTGAGTCTTGAATCCAACAATTCAACAGCATTTTTTGAAAGTCCCAAATCTCAAATTTCTAACAAGGTCGCTTAACTCGAACTGGAAAAAAGGCCCATTATGCACAGAAAATTCAAACCCAGAATCTTTCTATGTTGGCACTGCATCTTCCTCTTCTCCTTCTGACTCCAATCTGATATCATCCCAATTAGACGATGGAAATGGTACCGACATTTCACTTGAATGAAGCACGGGAAAAATGGCTGAATTAACGTTTGGGCAAGTTATTATTTCTTTTGCTTTTTTCTAATGAAACTTTTAACGTCGACCGAACAAAAGTAGTAGTCGTTACTGTAGTTCTGCTGTTCAGGCCACATCATAGGGATGGCAAAACGAAAACTATGTTTTTACCTTTGTACCTTTTGGGGGCGCAAGTCTTGTCTTGTTCCCAAAGTTATATTTTGAAGTACGCTAAAATTGCTTATGTTTCTTCGTTGCGCTTTAATAGTATATTGACCATATGTAAAACAAAAGTTATCCTGAGAAATAACTGTTTTTTAGAGACATCGCAAGAATATGCTTTTAACACAGAGAATTGTACTGGCACGCTTGATTGCTGAACTAGTAATGATAGTGAAAATATTTAAATTCAGAGAAACTTTATAAAAGAATATTTAAAGTTTGAAGAAGTCCAAAAAATAAAACTTTTTTTTTTCATCATATTTTAACAGAAAAGAAGGTAAAATATAAATTAATTTTTGGATGCAAGAAAAGATTTTTTTTAAATTAATTCTTTACTATCTTAAAGCTAACAAGAATGATGATAATATATATATAATATTATATATATATTATATATATATATATATATATATATATATATATATATATATAATATATATATATATATATATATATATATATATATATATATATATATATATATATATATATATATATATATATATATATATATATATATATATATATATATATATATATATATATATATATATATATATATATATATATATATATATATATATATATATATATAATATATAATATATATATACGTATATATATTACATATATATATATATATATATATATATATATATATATATATATATATATATATATATATATATATATATATATATATATATATATATATATATATATATATATATATATAATATATATATATATATATATATATATATATATATATATATATCCTCTGGTGGGCAAAGGCCGGAGGCCACCAATATCCACCAGAGTTGGGAAATCTTCAGAATCTGGTCTCTAATGACCTACGTGACCCGATACACGGCGTTTAAAGTGTGCAAGTCAAAGGAAGTTGGGAAAACAGATGAAGGGAGTGTGTTCCAAACTTTACCAGTAGAGTACATGAAAGAGTGAGCATAGCGGTTGTGTTTTTCGTAAGCATTATTGACGGCTAATTTCCGTAGAGCTCTTAACCCGTCCAAATTTCACGGCTTTTTTACCTTTATTTTAGTTTCAACTTCTTACGGGGAGGGTAGTTCTTAACATTTCCTCTCTTTTCCTCTCTCATTTAGCCCTTTTCGGAAAGTCTTTTTGTCCCCGTCAATCAGATGACGCTAGTTGATTCCCGTGGATTGCAATGTAGCGCCATTACATTTGCGACGTTATTTATATCTGACATTGCACTTCCAATGCTCCATGTCAAGTCCTATGTTTTCGTTTCGCCATCTTGGATTTTTACAAGTATGATTCTTTTCATGCAGTTCTTATGCTGCTTTTCGCGAGGTGCTTCCATTTAATTCCAATATCTTGGAGTTTCACGTTAGATCATGGAATCATCGGTTGATCTCAGAAATGAGACATCTATTGGAAAAACAACTAACCATCATCTTATTCAAGATCAGGATACGAACATATATCCATAGAAAGGGGATTCATACTTACTTCTTTTGAATAAAATTAACAACTATATATATATATATATATATATATATATATATATATATATATATATATATATATATATTATATATATATATATATATATATATATATATATATATATATATATATATATATATATAATCTATATATATATATATATATATATTATATATATATATATATATTTTATATATTATATTATTACTTTTCCAACTTACCACTAGGGATATTTTTAGAAAAAAGGTAAATGTTTATTTAAAACAAAATTTCACTTTGAAAGCTGTTAATTTAAAGGGAAATTTTATTTTAATGGTGAGGCTTAAGTTTTTTGATTTTATTTTTTTGTTCATAAATTTTTAGTTTTTAAAGTAAAAAAAAAAACATTACGTGATGTCATAACCGTATTCAGTATTATGGCTTGCCAACAGGTATCAATTCATCATTATTAAACATTACGCCTTTAATATATGGCATCTCAATATCGACTTCATACTAATGTTACATAACTTTGTCTTATTGTTACCATTTCATCATTATCGTATTATTTTAAAAATATTTGCAGATCCTCAGTGCCAAAACGTGGTTATGTCAAGTATCTCCTCAGTGCCAAAACGTGGTTATATCAAGTATCAAAACTACAAAAGAAGACTGTGACGAATTTTTAGAATCCATTGAAAGCTTATTGATTAACAGACAATATGCTGTAAAAAAAATACCATGAATTAGAATGAATAAGAACAAGAACAAGAACAAGAAGATTAAAATCTTGCTAGAAAGAAGAAATCTGGTGTCTGGAACAAAAAAAAATTTCATATAACTTTGAATGAGCTCTCAGAAGTAGTAGCCATACCTTTCCATTTCAAAATTGATTTGAAGAAATATCCAGTCAAAGTTTTGTACTAAGTTGGACCTTCTTTCCATTATCTTTTGAAAAGTTTCTAAAACATCACCAAAGAAAAAAAAATGAACCTTAAACCCTAAAACACGGCCGCCTTTGGTGAATTTAATCAGTTGCCGACTTCAAAAAGCTTCGATACATGATGAGTGAAAGATAAATTATTTATATTTCCATCTTAAATGTTTGAACATCAAAGAGATGGAGCAAAAAGAATAGATCAGTTGATATAAACATGATTGACTAATTACTGTTGGAGGATGAAAATTAAATTTAAAGAACTAACAAAATGTGAAAGGGAGCACAAAGAAATATTTTTTAAAAATATTAAGTCTGTTTTTTTTAGGCATTTAAATATGATATTAATTAGTTTTGTTTTTTTTGTTTTCCTTCTCATTTAATACTAGAATTATCATTTGCAATAAATTAATTAATACATTTATAAAAAGGAAAGAAAAAAATAATATGCCTCATAAAAACTTAAAGCAATCATAATTTATTTTCTCAATCTGAATCAAAAATTTTAAAATTCTTCTTCTTCTTCTTCTTCAAAAAAAAAAAAAAAAAAAAAAAATGTCGAAAGATTGGCTTTGCGTATAATTAATGACTTGAATGTATAAAGATCAATCTATAGACTATATTAAAGGCTTTTCTTTTTTCTTCAAGAATTGATCAATTGAATCCATAATTTGAAGCAAAATACTAATCACATCAATTTCTCATTCTAATATTTATATATATATATATATATATATATATATATATATATATATATATATATATATATATATATATATATATATATATATATATATATATATATATATATATATATTTGAGGGTGGACGTAGCGCAGTCCGAAGCAATGAAGTATCCCCCACTGGGCTTACACGGGGTGATAGGGTTGGCTAGACCATTACGTTTCACTCCGTTGCCCTTTGGTTCGTTCTTTTTCGCGTTTCATCTTCTCAGAGGGTCTAGTGCACCCTTGACTCACATTGGAGTGCCTGTTCTCCCACAACTTTCCTCCTTTTTCGCATGTGTCCTTCAAATTTACAAGGGCTTGCACTTACATCACCTATTAAATAAATAAAAAATGGCGAAAAATAAATCTGCCTCTGAGAATCCAAGAGGGGCGGATTCCAAATATAGCCCCTCATCCACTCCTTCCCCCATCACCACTTGAGAGTTGGTGGCCTCCGATGATGGGGATGGCGCCACCAAGACCTTGTTACCGACTTGCCGTGGTGTATGGTCTTTTTTCATTAATTTCTGAAACATTCGAGCTCTTTTTTCTAATCTCCACTTTGTCGACCACCACCTCTCATTTTCTAGACCTCATCTTTTTTTTAACTGAAACTCAGGTGTCTGAGTGTTCTGACAGCAAACCTTCTCTACTGTCTCTATCCTCAATTTTCAGCCAAAGGCGGATGTTGCGCAGATGTGCGCAATGTTCTCGTGTCTAATTTGGAGTCTTCTGAATTCTCAACTTTATGGTTTAAATTTCTTGCAACTTTACAACTAAATTCATTTGTTCTGTCTACTTATTTCTTAACTCTACAAACTTTTCAAAATTCTTCAAATATCTTAACTTCAAAATAAAACACAATCTTTCTTCTTCTCCTTTCTCCGAAATTAAAGTTAACTTGTATGCAGTTAATATAAATATAGTCAAATCAAATGACCAAAAATTATAATGAACATGTACCGTAACTGTAGTTTTAGCATTTGCGGTTGGAGTACATTTTTTTTTAACTAAAATTATGGGATAGTGATGACAAACCTCTGAGTGCACTTGCTTGCCATTGCTTGTTTAGTTAGACATTTGCTATGGCTTCTTTTTAGACATTTAGTTTCATATCTGCTTAGACAAATTTTTTGCATTAATTTGACTGGGACAGTCTCAATATGCTTCTTATTTCTATATATTTCTAATGACTTCAATACTTTATAACATATGACAATTAATTAATCAAACTACTCTCAGATTTAAATTTTTGATGATTCAGCCATCAATTCCCACCAAGACGTTCCACATTTTCAACAAAGGTTCTTTTATATATATATATATATATATATATATATATATATATATATATATATATATATATATTATATATATATATATATATATATATATACTATATTATATATATAGTATATATTATATTTTTTATTTTACCATTCACCCTTCCACTCTCGTGGGTGGTGCCCGTCACAGTCCGCCACACCCGCACATTAACTCTATCCCCCCCTCCCTCCTTCTCACTCTGTCCTCCGCACCTCTACCTTCGTCTACATCAAACCTCTCCCCCAATATCTCCTCACCCATCCACCCACCTCCACTCGACCTTCCCCTCCCCTTCCCCCTCCTACTCGGATCTCATCACTCGACCACCATCCTATTCTCATCCTTCTACCTTAGCCAAACCATCTTATACACCCTCTTCCGCTTGCCAATTTCCCCTCTTCCTAAACACATGTCTCTTATTCTTTCATTCCTGATTCTATCTACTCTCCTTACCCACAATAGCCCCCATCCTTTCATTTCAAAAACTTCTAATTTTTTTCTAATCTGAGCATTCATCACCATGTTTCACACCATACATTGCAGAAGGCAAACACAACTTCAACATTTACCTTTATTTCTTTATATTCTCCCCTCTTCCATACTTCCTCAGTCCCCCATCACTTTCATTCCTTCCATCACTCTATTCTTTATTTCCCCATCCATTCCCCCTTTTCCCTCCCCTAGCATCCCCAGATATTTAAATTCTTCTACCTCCTCAAATTTCTCTCCCCCCTCTTCGACACCCTCCATTCCTCCCCTCTTATTGCCTCATCCATGCCCCCAATCCTCATCACTTTACTCTTTGCTGAGTTTTCCCTTAATCCCTTAGACGCACCTTCCCTCACAAACTCTTTCACCAACATTCTCAGCTTCTCTCCCAGATTCCGCAACTAGCACCGCATCATCCGCAAACAACAAGATATTTACCTCCCATTCACACTCTCTACTTCTCAACCTAATACCCTTTCCTTCCTCTCCATCCCCCTAACAGCACCATCATTAACACATTAAACAACCAACGAGACATAACACATCCCTGCCTCAGTCCAACTCCCACGTTAAACCATCAATCAGTTCCCTCCTCACCCTCACTCTCGCTCTACAGTTCTCATAAAATGATTTAATTCCATTCAATAATCTACCGCTCACTCCCCCCTCCCTTAGAAGCTCAAACAATTTCCTCCGACAAACTCTATCATACGCCTTTTCCAAATCCATAAAGCATACATACACCCCCTCTATCTTTCAAACCAATTATTCTCAGTGTAAACCTGGTCCATACACCCCTTCCTTCTATAAAACCTCCTGTTCCTCCTCCACTCTCTCTCTCTTCAATTCTTTCACTTTCGCCAAAATTTCCCTATTAACTCAACAAGCTTATCCCCCCATAATTCCTACACACCATCTTATCCCCCTTCCTTTTATATATCGGCACTATACAAGCATCTTGCCACTCCTGAGGCACTTTTCCCTCTCCCCAACACACATTAAACATTCTCACCAACTAGTCAACTATCACTCCAGCTCCCACCCTTATCATCTCCCCTTATATACCATTCATTCCTGCAGACTTTCCCATCTTCACCTTTCCCACAGCTAGTTTTACTTCCTCTCTACTAATACTCCCATCTTCTTCTAACAACCTTCATCATTTCCACTACTCCATCGCCTTCCACCCCGTCAACAGACCACTAAAGTGCTCTTCCATCTCTCCCCACCTCCCCTCTCCTGCACCACATCACCACCTCCCCTCACTCCTTCTCTCCCTTCTCTCCCTCTCCTCTCTTTATTAGTTCCTTCAAAACATCTTACTTTTTCCTTAAAATCTCTGCCAACTTCTACAGACTCCACTCCCACTCCCTTTTCGCTCTCTCACCTTCACCTCTCCTTTTCGCTCTCTTCACCTCCTACCTCTGGTTTGCTCTTCCCAATCCCTACCCTCTTCGTAGTCAAAACTCGCAGAAGACCTCCTTTTTCATTTAACCATATCTCCAACTCTCATCCACACTCACTCCCCTTTCTTCTACTATTACCTATTTTTTTCACCTCTTCTCGCAACCTCCACCAACGCTCCCTTCAGTTTACTCTACTCCTCTTCCACCCCTTCCACCTCACTCCCCCTAAACTCCTCCAATTTCTCCCTTATCCCTCTTGTGTATTCACCTCTCTTCTTCCTCATCTTCCAACCTCTCCACCCGTACTATCTCCACCACCCTCCCCATCCCTCCCACTTTCTCCCAACCTCCTTTAACTTTGATTTTCGCCACCACCAAATAATGTTCCGAAATACCCATCGCAGCTCCCTTCAGCACGTTGACATCCAACAACTCACTCCTCCATTCCCAGCTCACACACACAAAATCCAACAGTCCAATTTCCCCATTCACACCACTCACCCAGGTATATTTATGATTTTCTTTCTTTTCAAACCACGTATTTCCAATCATAAGACTTGCCACACACATTCCAACCATTTCAGTTCCGTTTCATTTACCCCTTCCAAACCAAATGATCCTATTACCCTGTTCACTCTTTATCTATTATATATATATATATATATATATATATATATATATATATATATATATATATATATATAATATATATATAATATATATATATATATATATATATATATATATATATATAAATAACGTAGGGTGATGGAGGCTAATATAAAATATAATTTTTATTTTTCACTCCTTTTTACTTTTTTTAATTTTTGTGACACCTCCTCCTTGAATAGATTTGTCGTGAGTGGTTCTCATGTGTAAAGAATAAAAAAATGCCAAAATACTTTAATGAATATCATTTAAATAGAAAAATTCACAATTACTTTGTTTAAATAAAACGTTTTAAATGGAACACTATTCATATATATACACACAAACAGCCACACACAGCAAGAGTGCGCATGTGTGTGTGTGTGTGTTTTAAGCTGGTATTAATAAGAAGAAGAAAATAGAAAAAGAGTCAAGTGTTTTTT
>SEYY01019573.1:0-22500 GCA_009176605.1 Armadillidium nasatum
ATTAAAAACTGGTGTCCCACAGGGGTCCATACTTGCTCCGCTTCTATTTTCAATATATACAAACGACTTAATAAACTCACACAACTCCTTCTCTGTCTCATTCGCAGATGATATATCAATACTGATCAATGACAAGAACCCCGAAACACTCTCCAAAAAAGTTGAAAGCTCTTTAACAAACATCACGAGATGGGTCGACTCAAATAAACTATCATTAAACATTCAAAAAACCTCTTACATTACAATAAGCAACAAAAATATTGGAGATAATTTTAAAATAAAACTAAAAGATTTTGAACTAACCAGAACAAATACCGCGAAAATCCTGGGAGTCATTATAGATGAAAAATTAACATTTAAAGAACACATAAACACATTAGTAAATAAACTTGCAAAATATATGTACATACTTGTTAAATTAGTAAAATCCATTCCACTCTATGTTCTACGCAAAATATATTTTGCACACATTCACCCCCACATACTCTACTGTCTCTCGGTATATGGAACAACACCTAAATCAAACACACAACAAATCATAACAATGCAAAAACGAATCATAAGACTTCTTAGCGGCAGTAGAGACCTTTATAGTCATACACCACCTTTATTCAAAAAACTTAACATATTGCAATTTGATCATCTTCTAAACCTCTCCCTCCTAAAGGAAATCCACAAAGTAATAAATAATAACACATGCGAATTCCTAAAAACAAATCACCAAAACAATCAAATTGAAAGAGGAATAATCTTAAGGAAACAACAATAACCTAAAAACCCTTTGTACAGGCTCACTAAAGCACGACAAGCAGTAAGCTATACCTCCACCATTCTGTTTAACAATCTCCCAGATGACATAAAAAATGAAAGATCAATAAAATCATATGCGCGAAAAATCAAAAAAAGGTACTTAAATTCGTATTGATCCATTATTATTATGGTATTATCATTATTATTATTATTATTATTATTATTATTATTATTATTATTATTATTATTATTATTATTATATCATTATTTTATTATTTTTATTATTATATTACTACATTAGTAATATTAAATTGTTATTATTATTATTATTTATTATTATTATTATTATTTATTCATTATTATTATTATTATTATTATTATTTATTTTTACTATTATTATCATTATTGTTATTAATACTTTTTATTTATTATTTTATTATTATATTATTATTATTAATATTATTAATTATTATTATTATTATTATTATTATTATTATTATTATTATTATTATTATTATTATTATTATTATTATTATTATAATAAATTATTATCTCATTCTTAATATTATTACATCAGATAATCTATAGCATTCAAGAATATTAATTCCAATACTGAAATCATCAATACGATTATTATTATTACTAGGTAAAATGGGTGCAGCAACTGTCTTATTATTCTTATTGTCTTTATTATTATGAAAATTTATTGAAAATATTATATTACAACTTATTATTATTATTTAAAATTTTATTGACAATATTATATTACAACCTATTTTATTACTACTATTATCATATCTATTATTATCACTATTTTTATCACTGGTGTATAATAGAAATTTTTATCAATATAGTCCACTATTATTTGATTTTTATTTTTATTATTATTATAATATTATCATATATTATTATTATTATTATTATTATTACTATTATTATTGTTA
Organism: Armadillidium nasatum; assembly: GCA_009176605.1. NCBI lineage: Eukaryota > Metazoa > Arthropoda > Malacostraca > Isopoda > Armadillidiidae > Armadillidium > Armadillidium nasatum. Next base: position 1,695 of record SEYY01019573.1, read on the forward strand.
TTATTATTATTATTATTATTATCATTATTATTATTATTTTATTACTATTATAGTACTATTACTGTTATTATTAATACTTGAATTAAATATCATCATTACTATTATTATACTAGAATTATTGTAGCAAACTTCATATTTAAAAATTTGTTACTGTTGCTTGCATGATCAATATATCTAGAATTTCATTGCTCTAGAAGTAACCTATCCTAACATGTAATTATCAAATTTATATGTATTAAACTTTGGGGCTCAAAGGAAACGGCAGAGTTTTCCCTAGCAGCCCCTTTCAGAGAACTGGACTTTGTTATTATAATTATTATTATTATTATTATTTTACCTATTTTATTCATTTATTGTATTTAACAGTATAGGACCTATTGTATGTAATAGCTCAAACTTTTATTTTGTACTTTTTTCTGAATAAACTGTTCGAATTGGAATTGGAATTATTGTTATCATTATTATTATATTATTATTTATTATTATTATTATTATTATTATTATTATTATTATATATATATTATTATTAATTATTATTATTATTATTATTATTATTATTATTATTATTATTATTATTATTATTATTATTATTATTATATTATTGTATTTGTATTATTACTATTATTATTAGAATTAGTATTTCAATTACTAATTTCTCTATTATTTATTTTACATATTATTTGTATTTTAATTACCATCATCTACTAGATGCACCATTTTAGTATTTAATTTTAAATAATAAATTTAAAAATTTATTTAACTACTAAACCTTGGGGCTTAATGGAAACAAATGTGTATCCCCTCAGAAGTCCCTTTTCAGAGAACTGTACAGTCACTCCATTACTATTATTATTATTAATGTTATATTGTAGCATAATTAGTAGTATAGAACCTGATAAATATTGTAAATTATAATGTATACGTTCAATAAATAAAATATTTTGAATTGAATTGAATTGAATTATTATTATTATTATTATTATTATTATTATTATTATTATTATTATTATTATTATTATTATTATTATTATTATTATTATTATTATTATTATTATTATTATTATTTATTATTATTATTATTATTATTATTATTATTATTATTATTATTATTATTATTATTATTATTACAAAACATATATATTTACATTGAACAAAATTTTATTTAACTATTTAACTATTTATATAGGCCGAGCCTCCATCGAACATAATTCCATCGACAATCTTAAATGATATAAATTCAGAATACCCCGCTCACCTGTACGAAATGGCGCTACTCTTAGGATCACCCGACAACAATGAAACCAAGATAATGTTGAAGGAAATCTTGCAACTTGAAATGGAAATAGCCCAGAGAAGTGTAAGACTTGTACATATTTGTTTACTCCCTTAAATGTTTAGTATTTCATATCCTTTTACCATTCGTAAAAGATTTGTAAGAAATCTAAATCTATCATTCGTTTCTGGGAATAAATACCAATTGGTTTGATTCTGTTATTCTTTCTGACTCTCAGATGAGCTTCAATATATATATATATATATATATATATATATATATATATATATATATATATATATATATATATATATATATATATATATATATATATATATATATATATATATATATATATATATATATATATATATATATATATATATATATATATATATATATATATATATATATATATATATATATATATATATATATATATATATATATATATATATATATATATATATATATATATAGGGAGGACGTAGCGCAGTCCGAAGCGATGAAAGTACCCCCCAATGGGCTTAACACACGGGGTGATAGGATGGGCTAGACCATTCCGTTTCACTCCGTTGCCCTTTGGTTCGTTCCTTTTCGCGTTTCATCTTCTCAGAGGGTCTCTAGTGTACCCTTGACCCACATTGGAGTGCCTATGCTCCAACATTCCTCCTTCTTCACATGTGTCTTACAATATTTACAAACGCTTACACTTACATTACCTATTAAAATTTATCAAAATGGCAAAACTTAAATCTGCCTCGGAGAATCCAAGAGGGGCGGATTCCAAATATAGCCCCTCATCCACTCCTTCCCCCATCACCACTTGGGAGTTGGTGGCCTCCGGTGATGGGGTTGGCGCCACCAAGACCTCTATGCCGGCTTGCCCTGGTGCACGGTCTTCATTTTTCATTAATTTCTGCAACATTCGCGGTCTTTTTTCTAATCTCCACTTTGTCGAACACCACTATCTTCTTCTAGACCTCATCTCTTGTTCTTAACTGAAACTCAGGTGTCTGAGTGCTCTGACAGCAAACCCTACTCTGTTTCCTCCTACTGTCTCTATCCTCAATTTTCAGCCAAAGGCGGTTGTTGCGCATATGTGCGCAACGATGTTGTCTGTTCTCGTGTCTCTAATTTGGAGTCTTCTGAATTCTCTACTTTATGGCTTAAACTTTCTTGCAACTTCTACAACTAAATTCATTTGTTCTGTCTGTTTATCTCCTAACTCTACAGACTATCCAAAATTCTTCGACTATCTTAACTCCAAAATAGAACACATTCTTTCTTCTTCTCCTTTCTCCGAAATCATCATTTTAGGTGATTTCAATGTTCACCACCGCCAATGGCTTTCATCTAGTTCTCATGATCCAGCTGGTGAACTCGCCTTCCAATTTTCTATCCAGAACAACCTTGAGCAGTTGGTGCAATCTCCCTACCCGTATCCCTGACCGTCTTGGTGATGAACCCAACATTCTAGACCTTTTTCTAACTTCTAATCCTTCTCCTTATACTGTTAAACTCTTTCCTCCTCTGGGTTCATCCGATCATCTTCTTATCTCCGTATCTTGTTCTGTCTCTTCAAGTCTTCCGCAAGAAAGGCCCCCGCCCTTCGGCGAGGAGACGTTTCTGGCATTTCGGTGCCACTAACTGGTCTGACTTGCGGTCGTACTTCTTCTGATTTTCCATGGAATGATTACTGTTTCCGTGGGAGGGGTCCCTCGGAGTGTGCAGAGCGCATAACTGAGGTGATTCTCTCTGGCATGGAGGCGTACATTCCATATTCTTTCCCTTCCACTAAACCTAACAAACCTTGGTTTAACTCTGCTTGTCTCTCGTGCTATCCGCCGCAGGGATGCTGCCTTCAGGGATTACCGTCGTCTTCAAACTCCAGAAATCTCACGCAACTTATATTTCATCCCGGAATCGTGCAAAATCTATTCTTCGAGATACTAAAAACTCTTTTCTCCGTCGCAAATGCAATAATCTTTCTGGCTTCCTCTTTCTCTCGACCTTTCTGGCATTTTGCAAAAAATGTCAACTCTAACTTTGCTTCTTCCTCTTTCCCTCCTCTAGTATCTTCTGACGGTTCAACTGCCGTTTTGCCTTCTTCTAAAGCTGAACTCTTTGCTCAAACTTTTGCCTTAAATTCAACCTTAGACGATTCCGGAGCTGTTCCTCCTCCTTCAACCCCCTCTAACTCATTTATGCCTAAAATTGTAATTTCTTCTAAAGATGTCATTTCTGCTCTCTCTGAGCTTAACACTAAGAAGGCGTACGGTCCTGATGGTATCCCTCCTGTGGTTCTCAAAACTTGTGCTTCCGAGCTTGCACCCTGCCTTGGTAAACTATTTCGTCTATGTCTTTCTACTTCAACCTTCCCTTCTTGCTGGAAACGTGCGCTCATTCAGCCTGTGCCGAAAAAGGGGACCCCTCTCAACCCTCTAACTATCGTCCTATTTCTTTAACCTCCGTTCTTTCTAAAGTTTTCGAATCTATCCTTAACAGGAAGATTTGGAAACATCTCAATTCTTCTAATCTTATCTCTGATCGCCAGTATGGCTTTCGTAAGAAACGCTCTACTGGTGATCTTCTTTCCCTTCTCTCTGACTCTTGGTCCTCCGCTCTTCGGCATTTCGGTGAATCTTTTGCTGTCGCGCTTAGACTGATTTGGCCAAACTTCCCTCTTTCGGAATCTATCCTTCTCTCTGTGACCTTCTCTCTGATTTCCTTTCTGGTCGTTCTATAGCAGCTGTTGTAGACGGCCACCGTTCATCCTTTAAATCTATTAATAGTGGTGTTCCTCAAGGATCTGTCCTATCCCCAACACTTTTTCTCCTTTTCATTAATGACCTTCTCTCTATTACTTCATCTCCTATCCACTCCTATGCTGATGACTCCACCCTTCATTACTCTTTTCATTTTGAAAGGCGCCCCTCCCAGCAACAGTTAATAGAAGCAAGGAGGGTGGCCTTGGAGCAACTAACCTCTGATCTATCTCTCATTTCAAATTGGGGAAGAGAAAACATGGTCGTTTTCAATGCCTCAAAAACTCAATTCCTCCATCTCTCTACTCGACACAATCTTCCACACAACTATGATATCTTCTTCGAAAACACACAACTCAAACCTTCATCTCTCCTTAATATTCTAGGTGTTTCTTTTTCTCGTGATCTTTCTTGGAAAGATCACATTACCTCTCTTTCTAAACAAGCTTCTAAGAGGTTGGGTGTTCTGAGGCGCCTTCAGTATTTCTTCACACCACCCCAGTTGCTTGCTCTGTATAGGGGTGTTGTTCGCCCTTGTATGGAGTATGCGTCACACATCTGGGGTGGTTCCACTCATACAGCTCTCCTGGAAAAGGTGGAGTCTAGAGCTTTTCGTCTTATCAATTCTCCTGCTCTTACTAATTCTCTCCAATCTCTTTCTGCCCGTCGAAATTGTTGCGTCACTCTCTCTTATACTATCGCTATTACAATGGACACTGCTCTTCTGAACTCTCTCGTCGCATACCTCCTCCATTAAGAAGGGTTCGTGCGACTCGTCTTTCTACACAGTCTCATCCTTTCTCTGTCCAACTCTCTGACCCCAGACTTAACCGCTATGCTCAATCTTACATGTACTCTACTGGTAAAGTCTGGAACACACTTCATCTATTTTCCCAACTTCCTATGACTTAGGCACCTTCAAACGCCGTGTATCAGGTCATGTCGGCCTTTAATTTGACCATGTTCCCGACTTTCCCCCTAACTCTAGGTGGAACATGACTAGGCCTCTGGCCTTTGCCCACCAGAGGAAGAAAAATATATATATATATATATATATATATATATATATATATATATATATATATATATATATATATATATCATTGCTCAAATTGTGTCGTTGAATGTTAGATTTATGTTGGGAAATATGGAATTGTAGAATTTTTTAATATTCCAACAAAATAGGCATTTATATATATATATATATATATATATATATATATATATATATATATATATATATATATATATATATATATATATATATATATATATATATATATATATATATATATATATATATATATATATATATAGGTCATAGCTATGACCTTATATGTTTGGCTTGCGAGACGAAGGAGAGCAGAACCTCTTCATGACCCTCTTCTTCGGATTTTTCTTTTGAACCGTTATAGCGTAGAGGAAAAACTTTTTCCGTTGATATGCTATAGGGTCCGGGTTCGATTCCCAAATTGCAAACTTTAAACCTAGATGATTATATATATATATATATATATATATATATATATATATATATATATATATATATATATATATATATATATATATATATATATATATATATATATATATATATATATATATATATATATATATATATATATATATATATATATATATATATATATATATATATATATATATATATATATATATATATATATATATATATATATATATATATATATATATATATATATATATATATATATATATATATATATATATATATATATATATATATATATATATATATATATATATATATATATATATATATATATATATATATATATATATATATATATATATATATATATATATATATATATATATATATATATATATATATATATATATATATATATATATATATATATATATATATATATATATATATATATATATATATATATATATATATATATATATATATATATATATATATATATACATTTACAGAGGCTTATCAACAGGAATCCCCGATTTGTATACGAAACAAAATGAAAGTTTTAAAATTGAAAGACTTTAAAAAGTTTCTTCCGTCTCTAGATTGGATTGCTCAAATCAAAATAATCTTCAGCAATGAAATGGTGCGAAGCAACAATATCGTTATTACTTTTGTTTCTTTTTAATATAGTCAAAAAATTACCAACATATATATATATATATATATATATATATATATATATATATATATATATATATATATATATATATATATATATTATATATATATATATATATATATATATATATATATATATATATATATATATATATATATATATATATATATAGGGAATTAATTGATATTGTTATTGTTATTATTATTTTATTTTAATTGAAAAACTAGTTCACAGACAAAACTAAATTGTTAGAGAGAGGCCATTCCAGAGATTCTATTACAGCAAATGCACTAAAATTATTCGGTAAATGAATAAATAGAATCACTCCAGCTGCCACGTGAATTTCTCATTCAAATGTATACACACACACATATGTATATATATATATACAAGCGTCTTTACATATATACAGGATGTTTCATATCGATGTTTACAAGCTTCGTCAGATGGATTGGGACATTATCACAATGAAATTTCACTGAATACTTATAGGACCTTAAGTCTCTTGTTTACGTTATATCAAGGGGCAATATGGGGAATAACGCAAACATCGCACTTATCCTGGAACAGACTCTGACCGGAATATCGTAACTTGTGTACTCGACGGGAACTTGTCCTAACATTGTGCGTCTCTAGCTTGTGCACCGTATCTGGTTCAATCACGACTGGGCCCCCACCTCATCAACACGGGCGCTTAACCCACTGGCTATATATTAACTACCTACGCAGGTGGATCGGCATCTATAGTCCGACTCCATGGACACCCAGGTACCCAGACTTCATTTCTTGCGACTCTTATTTATGGAGTCATGAACAAGCAACTGGTGTATGGGGAGGAAATTACCGACTGACAACATTTATTGCAGAGGGTCGGGGAAGGCGCAACACGTATTAAGAACACTATTGACCTCCTGCAGTTACAGGCCAGTATGGTCCGCCGGTGAGAGTTGTGCATCAAAGTAAGAGGCTTACATTTTGAACACCTGTTGAAATGGCATCTCCCCCATGTTACCTGCTACGTAATAAACTATGGTGTTTGTTTTATCCCCATATTGTCCCATCGATATCCCGTAATCAAGCGCCAAACAATTTTTTAATGGGAATAGGGAATAGGAAGCGTCCCTGACTGGGGGCCCCTATATTTACCTACCCTTAGTGGAGGATGGGGTGTTGGGGGTGTAGGTAAGGGGTTGATTTATTTTTCTGCTATTTATTTATTTATTTTTATAAAATTATTTTTAAGAACTTTTTATAAATTTTCATTTATTTTAATTTTTTATTATTTTTAAATTACTTTTTTAAAATTTTTAATTTTTAAATTATTTTAAATTATTTTTAAATAAAATTACTTTAATTAATTTTAATTATTTTTAATCTTTTTTAATTATTTTAAGGGGGAGGGTGGAATTTTAAGATAGGACACCATATAGGGGGAGAGACCCCTGGGGGTGACTCCCTGAGACCTCACTCCGGCGTCACAGGGTCGACAATATGGCCCCACAACTACTTATCTATCTATCTATCTATCTATCTATCTATCTATCTATCTATCTATCTATCTATCTATCTATCTATCTATATATATATATATATATATATATATATATATATATATATATATATATATATATATATATATATATATATATATATATATATATATATATATATATATATATATATATATATATATATATATATATCGTAGATTGATGAAAATACGGAGGTCATTATAACTGATGTTGAATACATAAGTTTTTTTGAAAAAGTTTTGGAAAACCGTTCTCAGAGGTAGAAAATTATATATATGTAATATATATATATATATATATATATATATATATATATATATATATATATATATATATATATATATATATATATATATATATATAATATATATATATATATATATATATATATATATATATATATTATATATATATTATTATTATATTATTATATATTATATATTATTATTATATTATTATTATTATATATTATTTTATTTTATTATATTATTATTATTATTATTATATATTATATTATTATTATTATTATTATTATTATTATTATTATTATTATTATTATTATTATTATTATTATTATTATTATTATTATTATTATTATTATTATTATTATTATTATTATTAGAAGTATTTGCTGTTGTTATCATTGTTTCTTTCAATATCTAATTGCTACCTTTATTTTTATTATTATTTTATTTCTAATTTTTAGTTTTTGCAATGTATTCATATAACCTTATTAATTTTCACATAATTTCATGTATTCTTTGATGATAATAATACAATAAATATTTTTATATATAAGTGTATAAAATATGAACCAAAATGTGAGCTCATAGGACGAATTCGTCACCCCAACAATATATTTCACTTAAAAAGTATTATATTTACGTATCTTTTATAAGTAATATATATATATATATATATATATATATATATATATATATATATATATATATATATATATATATATATATATATATATATATATATATATATATATATATATATATATATATATATATATATATATATATATATATATATATATATATATATATATATATATATATATATGTAATTTCTTTTTATTTTATCTGATTCTAATAATTATGATTATTTAATTAATTAATATATTAATACTATTTTGCAGTTGCATAATGAATTTTTTAACGTGGAAATTAGTTTTGGAAACTTCATTTTATTTCCCGAGTCTTTTTGAAGGATTTCGGAAATTCCATTATCGTCTTCTTGGTATCGAAGATAAATTTGTCAAGAAATGAATTTTGCGCAAAGTTGGTCATTCGAGAGTAAGTTTATATATATATATATATATATATATATATATATATATATATATATATATATATATATATATATATATATATATATATATATATATATATATATATATATATATATATATATATATATATATATATATATATATATATATATATATAGCATATATATATATATATATATATATATATATATTATAATATATATATATAATATATAGCATATATATATATATATATATATATATATATATATATATATATATATATATATATATATATATATATATATATATATATATATATATATATATATATATATATATATATATATATATATATATATATATATATATATATATATATATATATATATATATATATATATATATATATATATATATATATATATATATATATATATATATATATATATATATATATATATATATATATATATATATATATATATATATATATATATATATATAATATATATATATATATATATATATATATATATATATATATATATATATATATATATATATATATATATATATATATATATATATATATATATATATATATCTATATATAGCATAGTGCTTATTTTATAGATTCATTTATTCATATTGCTCAAAACCAATTTGGTAACAGTTATTATAATGTATTAAAAGAAAGAGTGAATTTGCTATACTATTCCTTACTATATGAAAAAAAACATTAATTTAATTTCTATTTTCCTCTTCAGTCTGCCTTTTATGCACAATTACTTCATTCGGGACAGAGCCTCATTAATCTCTCATTCTGACGAGGCAAGAGAAATAGTATACTTTGTTAAGGATGTTTTTATGGAATACCTTGCAAGCGTACCTTGGTTGGATGAAGAAACATATGAGATAGCAACGGATAAATTGGAAAATTTGAAGGTGGAGATTGGAACTAGCGATGAAGAAATTGATGTCTTTTACAGTGTCGTAAGTATATATATATATATATATATATATATATATATATATATATATATATATATATATATATATATATATATATATATATATATATATATATATATATATATATATATATATATATATATATATATATATATATATATATATATATATATATATATATATATATATATATATATATATATATATATATATATATATATATATATATATATATATATATATATATATATATATTATATATATATATATATATATATATATATATATATATATATATATATATATATATATATATATATATATATATATATATATATATATATATATATATATATATATATATATATATATATATATATATATATATATATATATATATATATATATATATATATATATATATATATATATATATATATATATATATATATATATATATATATATATATATATATATATATATATATATATATATATATATATATATATATATATATATATATATATATATATATAGTATATATATATATATATATATATATATATATATATATATATATATATATATATATATATATATATATATATATATATATATATATATATATATATATATATATATATATATATATATATATATACGTAGGTGGAATGAAATCAATTTTCAATATTCACGAATGAAAATGTACAAGCGAATATTTTTCTTTTGGTATTCACGAATACGACTATTTTATTTTAATATTTGCGAATGCGAATGGGAATATTATTCTTTATGGTAACACGTCCTTTTTTATATTAAACAGAAATAGTTTATTGAATGTTTTGTAAGAGCTTAGCCATTAAAAATTTAATAATTAATTAAAATCTATTAAATTTTTATCTTTCCAAAATACGAGACAAGGACCCACTCTTACATTTATCTCATCACCTCTTTCCCCATCCTCCTCCCTTGGAAAGATTTCTGCTATTTATATAAAGAAAGTTAAATGTTTTATTAATATGGAAAATTTATTACCGGAAGATTAAACTTTATATACAATAATTTCTCAACTCTTTCAGGAGACAGTTTGCTTCTTTTCTCGTTATAAATCAGAGTATCACCGCTAAAGAGGCGCTAGCTGGTAACACTTGATGGTAGGCATGCATATAGGATCTTGCCAACTGTACAAGTTCAGGGTACTTCTCCTAATTTATCTTCCACCATTCTAGTAGATCTTCGTCAATATTGATACGATTTTCATTGAGTACTGGTCTGTAATGTTTGATGACTGCTTAGAGAGCTCTTCTTCATCGTCATTACTACTAGAAGCGAGTTTGAATGTCAAGTATTCCAGAAAGCTGTGGAACATTTATTCTATTATGTATTTTCTTGACCTAGTTGGGTCATTGTTGAATGATTAAAATGTGTTGCAATTGATCTGCATTTTGAGGTTAGTTCAGCAACGTATTTTTGAGATGTTATGCCATTCTTGATGATAACGTGCAATTGATGACATATACAGTTTACGTTATTGACGACAGAAAGATTAAGAGCTTTCTTTATATTGTTACCAGCATCTCTCATGGCGCAATGAACATCATCAATAGACAAATTCCATTTCTCCAGCAATCAATTAAATTCTAAACCAAGATAGTTTATCTGTGTATATGAAATTACATGGAGCAAGTCAGATGAGCGAGCGTTTCGTGTTTAAGGAATATTGAGTTAAGAAGGAACACCTTTTTAAAATTCAAAGATTTTCACTGCTAAATTCTTTAAAAATTATTCGCCAACATTCTCACTTGAAAATGCGAATGAGAATGCAAATGTAAAAATAATTGCGAATGCGAATGTAAAGCGAATATTGGAAATCACTGCGAATAATCACATTTGCGAATGCGAATATTCTGTCCACCTCTAATATATTTATTTCAATGTTGCAAGGTCATGTTGCAATGATGCAAGGTTATGTTGCAATGTTGGAAAAAATTTAAATTAAAATAATATATATATATATATATATATATATATATATATATATATATATATATATATATATATATATATATATATATATATATATATATATATATATATATATATATATATATATATATATATATATATATATATATATATATATATATATATATATATATATATATATACACACATACAAATAAAAACATCCGCATATATATATATATATATATATATATATATATATATATATATATATATATATATATATATATATATATATATATATATATATATATATATATATATATATATATAGAAGATATATATTTATATAAAGGGTTAAAGATAACAATGTAGAGTGGGGAAAGGGGGTAGTTACAAGTCATAATCTCACCAACATAATGACCATATAGTATAGTCTTTAGTGAGTACTCTATTATAAGAAGTAAATGAGAATCAAATTAATAAGGGAAACAATAATAAAGGTGAGATTAGTGACAAAATTAATATATCATAGTTAGGTTTGAGTGATAAGTTTGGTGGACAAATTATTCAGTTTTGGTTTGTGTTTGAGAATGTAAAGAAAATCCAGAATGCGTAATGAGGTAGGGTCTTGGTTAATGTGCAGAATAGAGATGTGTTTAAGTAAAGGGTAAGTGTAACATGTTTGGGTGGGAAGTCTTATATTGGAAAAGGAAGGTGAAATAAGAGGAAGAGATGTGTGGAAGGAAATACCTATATGTTAACAAATACGTGACCTCAGAAGTCTGGTGGTGGAGCTTATGTAGCCATTATTGGATACAGGACTTGAATATTTATACACCACCGAGGCTCTGAGGAGAAAGGACAATGAAGATTTGTGGTGAAACAGAGAAGAAATTTTGAAAAAAGTGTAGTGTGTGAAGCGAAAGTCAATAAATGCAAGGAGGGTAGAATTGGAGCTACTGACCTTTGATCTTTCTCGTAGTTTAAATTGGGGCAAAGAAAACATGGTCGTTTTCAGTGCATCAGAAACTCAATTCCTCCATCTCTCTTCTCGACACAATCTTCCACACAACTATGATATCTTCTTCGAAAACACACAACCCAAACCTTCATTTCTCTTTAATATTTTCGGTGTTTCTTTTTCTCGTGATATTTCTAGGAAAGATCGAATTACTTCTCTCTCTAAACAAGCTTCTAAGGGGTTAGGTGTTCTGAGGCGCCTTCAAAATTTCTTCACTCCACCCCAGTTGCTTGCTCTTTATAGGGGTGTTGTTCGCTCATGTATGGAGTACGCCTCACACATCTGGGGTGGTTCACTAATATAACTCTCCTTGAAAAGGTGGAGTCTATGGCTTTTCGTCTTATCAATTACCCTGCTCTCACTAATTCTCTCCAGTCTCTTTCTGCCCGTCGAACTGTTGCGTCACTATACTATCGCTATTTAATGGACACTGCTCTTCTGAACTGTCAGGTCAAATACCTCCACCATCGAGAAGGTCTTGTGCGACACGCCTTTCTTCACACTCTCATCCTTTCTGTGTCCAACTCTCCGACTCTAGACTTAACCTCTATACTCAGTCTTACATGTACCCTACTGGTAAAGTTTGGAACACACTCCCTTTATTTATTTGTCCAACCTCCTATGACTTACACTCCTTTAAATGCCTTGTATCGGGACATGTCGGCCTTTTAAGCTAACCTGATTTCTGACTTGCTCCCTAACTCTGGTAGAAATTTATTAGTCCTCCGTCCTTTTCCCACCGAAAGTAATATATATATATATATATATATATATATATATATATATATATATATATATATATATATATATATATATATATATATATATATATATATATATATATATATATATATATATATATATATATATATATTAGTATAATACATCATTTGGGGATACGTTTTTTGAGGTTTCCCGTTATGCAAGAGTTTATAAAAGAATAATTGGAATTGCTGGTCAAAAAAGTTTGCAATTCAGCAGTGAAGTTTTCAATGTGAGCAAAACCATCGATTCTTTTTATTCCGAAGAAGAAAATTTAATCTGTGAGTAATTATTAATTAATTAATTTTTTTTTCGATATTTCAATATGTATCTTTTGGTACTCGCTAATTGTATCTTTTGATCTTTTTCTATATTGTAAATAGAGAGTCTCTACCTATATAACATTGCTTTTTTTTAGATGAATGTGAGATTCTTTTCATATACACAAGTATATATATATATATATATTTTTTTTTTTTTTTTTTTTATGTCTCCTCCGGTGGGCAAAGGCCCAAGGCCTACCAATATCCACCGGAGTTGGGAAGCAATCAGATTCGGGGTCGCTAATGGCCGACGTGACCCGACACACGGCGTTTAAAAGTGTGCAAGTCAAAGGAAGTTGGGAAAACAGATAAAGGGAGTGTGTTCCAGACTTTACCAGTAGAGTACATGTAAGATTGAGCATAGCGGTTAAGTCTGGGGTCGGAGAGTTGGACAGAGAAAGGATGAGACTGTGTATAGAAAGACGTGTCGCACGAGCCCTTCTCAGTGGAGGAGGTATGCGACGTGAGAGTTCAGAAGAGCAATGTCCGTTGTAATAGCGATAGTATAGAGAGAGTGACGCAACAATTCGACGGGAAGAAAGAGATTGGAGAGAGTTAGTAAGAGCAGGAGAGTTGATAAGACGAAAAGCCCTAGACTCCACCTTTTCAAGATGAGCTGTATGTGTGGACCCACCCCAGATATGCGAGGCGTACTCCATACAGGGGCGAACAACACCCCTATACAGAGCAAGCAACTGGGGTGGCGTAAAAAAACTACGAAGGCGCCACAGAACACCCAACCTCTTAGAAGCTTGTTTAGAGAGAGAGATAATGTGATCTTTCCAAGAAAGATCACGAGAAAAAGAAACACCGAGAATATTGAGAACAGATGAAGGTTTGAGTTGAGTGTTTTCGAAGAAGATGTCATAGTTGTGTGGAAGATTGTGTCGAGTAGAAAGATGGAGGAATTGAGTTTTTGAGGCATTGAAAACGACCATGTTTTCTCTGCCCCAATTTGAAATCAGGGATAGATCAGAGGTCAGTTGCTCCAAGGCGATCCTTCTTGCGTCTAATAACTGCTGTTGGGAGGGACGTCTTTCAAATTGAAAGGAATAATGAAGGGTGGAGTCATCGGCATAGGAGTGTATAGGAGACGAAGTAATAGAGAGAAGATCATTGATGAAAATTAGAAAAAGAGTTGGAGAAAGGACAGATCCTTGAGGAACACCACTATTTATAGATTTATAGGAGGAACGGTGGCCGTCTACAACAGCTGCTATAGAACGACCAGAAAGGAAATTAGATAGGAGGTCACAGAGAGAAGGATAGATTCCGAAAGAGGGAAGTTTGGAAATCAAAGCTTTGTGCCAGACTCTATCGAAAGCTTTCGATATGTCTAGCGCCACAGCGAAAGATTCACCGAAACCCCGAAGAGCGGAGGACCAAGAGTCAGAAAGTAGGGAAAGAAGATCACCAGTAGAACGTCCTTTACGAAAGCCATACTGGCGATCAGAGATAAGATTGGAAGAATTGAGATGTTTCCAAATCTTCCTGTTAAGGATAGATTCGAAAACTTTAGAAAGAACGGAGGTTAAAGAAATTGGACGATAGTTAGAGGGTTGAGAAGGGTCCCCCTTCTTCGGTACAGGTTGAATGAGCGCACGTTTCCAACAAGAAGGGAAGATCGAAGTAGAAAGACAAAGACGAAATAGTTTACCAAGGCAGGGTGCAAGCTCAGAAGCACAAGTTTTGAGAACCGCAGGAGGAATACCATCAGGACCATACGCCTTCTTAGTGTTAAGCTCAGAGAGAGCAGAAATGACATCTTTAGAAGAAATTACAATGTTAGGCATAAATGAGTTGGAGGGGTTGTAGGAGGAGGAATATATATATATATATATATATATATATATATATATATATATATATATATATATATATATATATATATATATATATATATATATATATATATATATATATATATATATATATATATATATATATATATATATATATATATATATATATATATATATATATATATATATATATATATATATATATATATATATATATATATATATATATATATATATATATATATATATATATATATATATATATATATATATATATTTTCATTTTTCCAGATTTTACCTATGGATTTTTAGATAATATTTTCAAGCCAGGTAGACCAAATTATGTCCATTTTTCAAGATTAGGGTTTATATCAGCATATTTGATGTTTCAAATCGTTGGAGACAAAGTATGTATTTGACTATATATATATATATATATATATATATATATATATATATATATATATATATATATATATATATATATATATATATATATATATATATATATATATATATATATATATATATTGTCTGCCCTTATTGTTTATCAATTTGTTTGTTTGTAATTTTCTGTCTTAATTGACATACATTTTTTACATATTTTATTCCATGAAACACGTATGTCATTATCATGTTATTGTGTGACATAAATTGCTCAATGGCGATGCAAATGTTTTCTTAGTTGAGATGATTGACCCAATAAATTAAGTATTGGTCATTTCCTTTTATTAGAAATGAAATTCATAATTAGCCAAAAGTACAAATCTAGTTGTACTTAAAGTGTGTTTAAACTATAGCATAAAGATAGGAGATAATAATAATAATAATAATAATAATAATAATAATAATAATAATAATAATAATAATAATAATAATAATAATAATAATAATAATAATAATAATAATAATAATAATAATAATAATAATAATAATAATAATAATAATAATAATAATATAATAATAATAATAATAATAATAATAATAATAATAATAATAATAATAATAATAATAATAATAATAATAATAATAATAATAATAATAATAATAATAATAATAATAATAATAATAAAATCAGATATATTTCAGTACTATGAATGAGGATATCGAACCAGTTTGCGCAACATATGATAAAGCTTATGAAAGCCTTTGATAAAGCCTTCCAAATGATTGAAAGCGAAGAAAAAAAAGATATTTATCATTTGCCATTGAACTAAGACGAATAGTCTGCTTAATGGGTATAGACAAAAAATA
This sequence comes from Armadillidium nasatum, assembly GCA_009176605.1. Taxonomy (NCBI): domain Eukaryota; kingdom Metazoa; phylum Arthropoda; class Malacostraca; order Isopoda; family Armadillidiidae; genus Armadillidium; species Armadillidium nasatum. The sequence goes on from SEYY01019573.1 coordinate 18,803, forward strand.
CTTTCAAAAAACAAAATAAAATGTTAAGTAAACAGCATTAACTTCATCAACCCAAAATATTATTATATTAAATAATGATGAAGCATTTTCCAGTTAACATGTAAACTATGATGGGTGTGCTTTACCCAAATCTTCAGAGAACACACCAAAGCAAAATGTTATTTCAGAAGATTCTAAAGATTAATTTTGGTGAAATTTGGTGAAAGCGTTATTCTTACACAAATGCAAATTAAATGAAAAAAATTTAAATTTTATGTATGAATTACAAGTTGATCGAAATAACAAAATTATATTTGTATTGTGAAAGTTACAAATCATAGACCAATATACTTGTTGTAAGGATTAGAAAATGCTATAATTATAATGATATCATTAAAAGATTTCCAGGAATATAAAAAGTACACTTGAATAAAACTTAAAAGTGTCTTGCACACATTAAAATAATAACAGCTCTGCATGATTAGCAAGAAAACTCCCTCCAATTTTATAATAGTCAATTCTTTTGGTTTTGAAAGTGTTAAAAACGAATCTGACCTTTAAAACTATCGCTTGGCTCTTATTTTCACGAAAAATAGGAATTTCCGTTTTGAACTAGTGAAAAATTCCAATTTTGCCAAAGAAATTCTAAGCTTAAAAGATTTGAGCTGACCAACACTGATTAAGAATTCTGATACCAAAGGATGTTTATTTCGATGATTTAGACTTCCTTTTTTAGTGTCTACAGAAAGAAATCGTGTGGATCTTCTGTTTATCCTTAAAAAAAATTAGCTAGAGTGTGTCATCTGTTATTCTAAATAATTCGCTCATCTGAATCCTATATTATTTCTAATTAATATTTATTTCATGTCAGATTAATTAAATTTAAAGACATACATATGTTAATAGTATGAATAATTTTTATGTATTCCAGAAACGTGAAATAATAAAAATTATCATTATTTCGGTTGTGAAATAGGAGACGAGAATAAATCCTGCTCATCACACATTTTTCTGTAATTTTCTGAAATTCGTAAACAGTAAATCTCTGTTGCTGGTTAAAATGCCTTTCGCTGTTCCCATGTTATGGCGAGATTCCTACCAACCATGTGATTGTTATTTCTACATAATATCTCCTCTTCAACATAGATTGTCGAGAAATAAAAAGCGAACTATCATCTATCCAAATATACCAAACATACCTTGTTATATGATCAGTAGTACTTGGAGATGATCTTCCTGCTCGAATTCTATCAAAACATTAATACTTAGAGAGGCATGAAGGATTGGAAGTTGGTAGCGAAAAATATTATTATATTAAGATGTTAATCTTGCACCATTAATAGATTTAATCCAGTAAACCACATAAAATTTCTCAAAATGAACTGAAAGATCTTACCCGGAATCTGGAGTTACTAAAAATATCAAAGATGAACTTTTTACCTCCAGGTCTCAGGACTGGAATTTACTGAAAGAAAATATTAAAGTGTCTGTATATAGAAACAAAGAGAAAGACTAGACTAGAATGTAATTTAACATTGTTGTTGTACTGATGTTAATTGTCTAATGATATCTTTAAGAATGAACATAATCCTCAAGACTGGAGGTATTTCATTTTTATAGTTTGTTTCTCAGTGGAAATTCTACTGACACTGTTCCTGTAGTACGCGCAGTACATACATGAAGGAGGGAAATGAAAATATGAAATTGTTCCTTGAAAAAGCTGAATATGAAGACCATCAATGACAGATACACTTAGATCTGAAGGTTATTGCCATCTTACTTGGAATAAAGTTAGGGTATTCAAAATACTGATGCTTTATCTGCGAGTGGAACAGTCGCAATAGGTCCTTACACTACAAAGGAAAATAATGACCTAAAATGAAACTGGAGGAACATAGAAAAAATATATCCAGTACACTCCCAAAGTTGCACATAATGAAATCATACTCCCAAAGTTGCACATAATGAAATCATATTGCCACCTTTACATACTTAAACTAATGAAAACTTTGTGAAGGCAATGAATGAACCAGGAAAGTAGAAGCTTTGAAGAACTTAGGGAGAAAACTACCACATTTTACTGATTTGAAATTGTATATATATATATATATATATATATATATATATATATATATATATATATATATATATATATATATATATATATATATATATATATATATATAACAAGGAGGAATCTTTGTAGGCCCGCAGATTCACCAAATACTTAAGGACAAAATTTTTAATAGGGTTGTTCAAGGGAAAGAGAAAGCAGCATGGGTATCCTTCAGATATGTTGTTGACATCTTTTTGAGGAGTCGAAGAGCTTAAGACTACGATGAAACTGTTAATGAACTTAAAACATATCGAGAATTAGATTGTAATTCTTTCCTAAAAGTATACATTCTTCATTCCCATATTGCCTTCTTCGAGATCAATTTTGGTGAGATGAATGAGAATCATGGAGAGAGCTTCCGAAAGAAGGTATCAGCCAAGTGGAAGGCTCCTATGCTTTCAGACTATTGTTTGATAAAAAAAACACACCTAAAGTTGACTACAAACAACAAACAAACAAACAAAAAAAAAAAACATTCTCAAGATTATTCATATGAGTTCAATACATATCTTTAACTGCAGAGGGAATAGGTTAGGTTTCCGCATGTATCTTGAAACTAAAAGCCAATACATGTTTTTAACATCATATTCTAGTTTGTCGTACCCATTTTTGATAAGATTGACTATTCTGGTAAAGGTGGGAGGCAAAATTTGATGAACGGTGTATTCAGAGATAAATCGTTAAAAGTTGCCATACCAGAACTATTGATTTTTAACCTGAACTTTATTTTTTGATTTAAAGTCGGCACCAGCTAATAACTTGCAAATGACTTGAAATTTCACATAAAAGTTAGGATAGGCATGTAAAAAAAAAAAATTTAGGGGGCCATGCAACTAAATAGCATGTTATAAATTAAGGGCATCCTGTTATATATATATATATATATATATATATATATATATATATATATATATATATATATATATATATATATATATATATATATATATATATATATATATATATATATATATATATATATATATATACATTGATAAACTTTGGTTGTCGTCGGGAGTGGAGGTGCTTAAAACAGATGGGAAAAGAAAAGGAAAAAGCATCAGATAGAAGAGAAGAGAAGAGAAGAGAAGAGAAGAGAAAGAGAAGAGAAGACGAGAGAGAGAGAGAGGTAAGAGAAAAAAGAGAATAGAAAAGAAAAGAAATAGCAACCACCACAATCTATTCTGAAAATTGGAAAGATTTAGAGAATGCTTAAGAAAAAAAAAAATTATTTTCCGAATAATTTAAAAATAATAAGATTTATTTTAAAATATGAATTTTACTTAAAATATCGATATTTTCAAAAAAAAAAAATTTAAATGAATTTCATTAAATTAGATTTTCATATAACGTACTTTCGGCTTAAATGGAAATTTAACATTAGTATTAAGAATATAAAATTTAAAAACGCGAGTTTGGTTTAGGCGACAGGGTTGAATCATGGAAAAATAGTTCTTCGCATGGTTCTAGAGGATGGGAACCCTTTTTACAAGTTTTTCTCTCTTCCCATGTACGATTGCAGGAATTTTCCTTTCTGCAGTCGACACCACCCTGCATCATGCTGGATATGGTGTTGTGTATAAAAAAATTAATATATATATAT
>SEYY01019573.1:27500-40000 GCA_009176605.1 Armadillidium nasatum
TGCTGAGCTCACAAGTACTCTACTGATAAAGTCTGCAGCATACTCCCTGTATCTATTTTCCCAATTTCTTTAGCTTCCACATCTTCAAACACAGTGTGTCAGGACATGTCGGCCCTTAACGCCACAATTCCGATATTTCTCCAAATCTGGTGGAAATTGGTAGGCTTCTGGCATTTCCCCACCAGAGTATATATATATATATATATATATATATATATATATATATATATATATATATATATATATATATATATATATATATATATATATATATATATATATATATATATATATATATATATATATATATATATATATATATATATATATATATATATATATATATATATATATATATATATATATATATATATATATATATATATATATATATATATATATATATATATATATATATATATATATATATATATATATATATATATATATATATATATATATATATATATATATATATATATATATATATATATATATATATATATATATATATATATATATATATATATACAGTATTCCCCAAAAAAACATGCATTTTAAAATTATTAATAACTCGATAATTATCCAACGTAGATAGTTCAAAATTAAGAGCATAATTGATGGTTTATTTATATTTGAGAAAATTTTAAAAATTCTACCTTTATTTGTTGATTTTTTGATGATTTTTTTTCAAGCTATATAAAAAGCTTAATTTACATTGTTTTATTTCAGAAATTTATATCCATGAGATATAAAATTGATGAAAATTGATGAAACTGCAAGCATTAAACGGGATGCCAGCTTCCTGCTTTTCGTTTAATGCTTGCAGTTTCATCAATTTTCTTTAGCAGAGTGTCGAAACTCCCTTAAAGTCCATCTTTTGTGAGGGAATTCATGTAATAATTTTATTCTGCATTACTTATTCTCCATTCGATAATGTTTAATAAAAATTTTATCTTTTTCGGTAAAAGGTATTATCTCAAGGATATAAATTTCTGGAATAAAACAATGGAAATTATGCTTTTTATATAGCTTGAAAAAAATTATCAAAAAATCAACAAATAAAGGTAGAATTTTTTAAATTTTCTGAAATACAAATAAACCATCAATTATGCTCTTAATTTTGAACTATAATTTTGGATAATTAACGAGTTATTGATATTTTTAAAATGCATGTTTTTTTTTTTTTTTTTACCACCGTATATATATATATATATATATATATATATATATATATATATATATATATATATATATATATATATATATATATATATATATATATATATATATATATATATATATATATATATATATATATATATATATATATATATATATATATACCAGTATGTGCGTGGAATTGTGTAAAAATATGTTGTTTTGTGTGTACATGTGTGTATATAGAAATGACTGATATGAAAAGAGTTTAATGAAAAACTTTCTTTGGAAAGAATTCAAAATTTATTTAATTAATTTTTTAAAAAAATTTTCATTCTTTTTCAAATTTTTTTTTTTTTTTTTTTTTTTTTTTTTTTTTTTTTTTTTTTTTTTTTTTTTTAATTTTTTAATTTTTTTTAAATTTATTATTATTATTATTATTATTATTATTATTATTATTATTATTATTATTTTTTTTTTTTTATTTACTCGTAATTAAAAAATCTGTAAACAAAATATTTCGTTTTCTCTCTCTCGATTTTTATTAATTCTGGAAATGCAATTTTGTAATAATAAGCGAACTCTTTTACTTCATTGTTAAGTATTTTATTAATGAGAAAAAAAAATCAATCAGTGTATGCAACTCACCTCTCAAAACAGGATTAAAGCAACATGAACACACCCACACACATACGTGTTAGCGCGCGCTCGGGAACACACACACACACACACACACGCATATATATATATATATATATATATATATATATATATATATATATATATATATATATATATATATATATATATATATATATGCGCAAGCATACACACAAACACACACACACACACACACACACACACACATATATATATATATATATATATATATATATATATATATATATATATATATATATATATATATATATATATATATATATATATATATATATATATATATATATATATATATATATATATATATATATATATATATATATATATATATATATATATATATATATATATATATATATATATATATATATATACATATGTTTATTTTTTTTTACACACAACCTTTTCCACAATTGTGGGGTGGTGTCTACTGTAAGCCACAATCATTCCTAATACTCATAAACTTGTCACTCTTTTTCATCACTTTATCCTTCGTCAATCGCACACCCTCCTCCCAACTCAACACTCTGTCCCTCAGTAACTCCTTGACCACGCTCATCATACAACCTCCTTTCTGTCTCCTCCTACCTCTCATACCCACCATTTCTGAAGCAAAAAACGTTTTTGTCAATCTCTCTCCATTCATCGTACAAACATGTCCAAACCACCTCATCATGCTTTGTTCAGCTCTCCCAATCAAACTCCTTATCCAACTATGCATTTCCCTTATTCTAACATTCCTTTCTACTTATACCACATATCGCTCTCAGACCCTTCATTTCGAAAACCTCAACCTTTTTTTTCTTTTTCTCCCCTTCAACCTCCAAACCTCACTTCCATACATAACTACCGGTACACAGCTACCTTCGAACATTTTCAACTTTACCTCCCTGGCCAAACTTCCTCTGTTCCATATATATCCATCAAACCCACTAGCACTTTCTCCCCTTCTCTTATTCTATGCTCTTCTTCATCGTCCACACTACCATCTCTTCCTAAAAAATTCACCCCAGGTATTTAAATAAGTTAGCCCACTCCAATCTCTCCCTCCCTACTTTAAAAATCTGCATATATCTGACCCTCAAAATTTTTTATTTGAAACTGAATTTTGATTTAACAAAGTATATTTGTAGTTAAATGATGAAGAACATTTTGGAATAAGATATCATCAGTTAAAATATATATTAATGAAATCCTTACAAGTTGTTTCTTCTTCTTTTTTTTTTTTTTTTAAGTCAGTAATATTTTTTAATCCGTTTTTTTGAATTGGTTTTCCAGAAATTTTTTTGTTTTTGTTTTTGTTTTTGTTTTTGTTTCCAACATTAATTTATTTATTTTGAATAAATTAAAATGTGGAAAATACCCTTTAATATTTGCAATAAATTTAAAACAAAATACAGATTTTTAAATTACAATCAACTCTGTGAACTTATTTAAATATATATATATATATATATATATATATATATATATATATATATATATATATATATATATATATATATATATATATATATATATATATATATATATATATATATATATATATATATATATATATATATATATAATCACATTTAATTATTAACACTTACGGAAAAATTTGAATTTGAATTGCAATTTCATCGTTAATTAGTAATAGAATAGTTGAGATAGTTTAAATACTTTCGGTAATTGAAAATTCTTTTCAGTATATATATATATATATATATATATATATATATATATATATATATATATATATATATATATATATATATATATATATATATATATATATATATATATATATATATATATATATATATATATATATATATATATATATATATATATATATATATATATATATATATATATATATATATATATATATATATATATATATATATATATATATATATATATATATATATATATATATATAATAACAGAAGACCAATGAGATTCAATGGACCATGTTTACTGTGGCTGAAGCTTTAGATATTGCCTACTTAGCATACAAAAACTGGACTTATGAATATAATGAAGAAAAACCACTTGCCGGACTCCATTTAACAACGAAGCAACTTTTTTGGACTTCGTTCGCCCAGTTAATGTGTTCAGATTACATCATACAAGAAGGTACAAGAGCTACATCCAAATTGTATCTTTTAAAAGAGAAAGAAAGAATCGATTTTCTTATGAAGGGATTGAAAGACTTTTCCGAAGATTGGAAATGCCAAGAAAAAGATGAAATGTTTTTCAAAGAGACGTGTGAAGGTTAAAGGGTTGTCTCCGTTCCTTTAAATTTTAAAAGGATTTCTCTTTCCATCCTTTTAAATTTCATTCATTAACATTTTGTTTATTCGAAAGAAAGTCAAAATATTTTTTCTTGGACATTTTATGTAACAATTTATTTTCTTGATCAATATATATATATATATATATATATATATATATATATATATATATATATATATATATATATATATATATATATATATATATATATATATATATATATATATATATATATATATATATATATATATATATATATATATATATATATATATATATATATATATATATATATATATATATATATATATAATATATATATATATATATATATATATATATATATATATATATATATATATATATATATATATATATATATAATATATATATATATATATATATATATATATATATATATATATATATATATATATATATATATATATATATATATATATATATATATATATATATATATATATATATATATATATATATATATATTATATATATTATTTATATTATTTTATTTATATTATTTTTTTTTTTTTTTTATTAAAATTTTAAAAATTAAATTATTTAATATATTTATATATATATATATATATATATATATATATATATATATATATATATATATATATATATATATATATATATATATATATATATATATATATATATATATATATATATATATATATATATCGAAGGTATTTTTAAAATTTTTCTTATTTGGATGCAAGTTATTTACTTGACCATTATGTATGGTGTCATTGTGTGCTTTTGTTATATAGAAACAACGTTAATTTATTGAATATATTAGAGGAATAAGATTTTCATTTAAGAAGGACAAGAAATAGTTAAATTTTCTTTAATTTATATGTAACACGAGTTCGGACAGACACACACAAATGTGTTATAATTAGCCCCTAAAAATGAAATCTGAGATTTATTAATGAAACCTTGTTATATATATATATATATATATATATATATATATATATATATATATATATATATATATATATATATATATATATATATATATATATATATATATATATATATATATATATATATATATATATATATATATATATATATATATATATATATATATATATATATATATATATATATATATATATATATATATATATATATATATATATATATATATATATTGAAATTTAAATTGATTTTAAAAAGAGATTTCGAAATCTTTAAAGAATGATCGTTGCCTCTGATTACAAGAACAGAAATCGTAAAAGTTTTTACGTTAAAAACACTTTTGTTTACCAGCAATTAGAACAACAAGAATTGTTTGCACATCATTTGAGAAAATGTAACGTTCAATAAAATAAAAATACTTTGAAAAGGTTTCTTTTTCTAATCTTTTTAGAATTTTAAATTTAGGTTTTTCAAGGTTTTTTTTTTTTTTTTTTCCGAAGTATGTTTTCGAGTTTTGGTATTTTCTAATTTTGGAATTATATTTCGATATTAATAGGTTGTATTTTTAATTTAATTATTTTCTTCAACTCCAGGTGAGAGGGTTTCGGGGGAATATATATATATATATATATATATATATATATATATATATATATATATATATATATATATATATATATATATATATATATTATATATATATATATATTATATATATATATATATATATATATATATATATATATATATATATATATATATATATATATATATATATATATATATATATATATATATATATATATATATATATATATATATATATATATATATATATATATATATACTATATATTATATATTAATAGCTATTTCTGGAAACATATGAAATTGTTCCTCTGATGCATACCTTCTTAACCACAAAAAACTAATCAAATATCCTAAAATATGATCATGTGATCTTTATAGTGATAGGATTTTCAATTTGACGTAATTAATTATGAATGTAATCTATTTTATACATAGTTTAATGTAACGTAACTTAATTTAGCCTATATTTTTATATATATATATATATATATATATATATATATATATATATATATATATATATATATATATAATATATATATATATATATATATATATATATATATATATATATATATATATATATATATATATATATATATATATATATATATATATATATATATATATATATATATATATATCGAATGTATCGTTTTTTCATATATTCGGTATCGGCAAAAAATCTATAAAGTATCCGGTATCGGTAATCGTATCGGTATAGTATCAGGAATATATTTTAGTATTAAATTATCGGGATATCTATATCGGTGTTATCGGTAAAAATATTAGGTATCGGTAAATTTTTATTATATATATTAATTAATATATAATAATATATAATAATTATATATATTATATATATATATATATATATATATATATATATATATATATATATATATATATAATATATATATATATATATATATATATATATATTATATACTATATATATATATATATTACGGGAAATGTTTTGAAATTAATAGCTTCTGGAAACATGCTGAAATTGTTCCTCTGATGCATACCTTCTTAACCACAAAAAACTAATCAAATATCCTAAAATATGATCATGTGATCTTTAAAGTGACAGGATTTTCAATTTGGCGTAATTAATTATGAATGTAATATATTTTAATACATAGTATAATGTAACGTAACTTAATTTAGCCTAACCAAACTTAACCTAACCTAAGCTAACCAGACTTAACCTAATTATACTTTACTTAACCTAACCTAACCTAACTAGAGCTAACAACTTATCTCGGCATATCTGCTGCTATTGTAGCTTTTTTTTTAAGCACTGAAAATCGACTTCATAAATTTTGTCTTTTTCGCAGATTTCTGACATAGTAAAGCATTTGAAATTACTACCTTCACAGTAATGCTTTACTATTTCATATCATACTATTTCAACATCATTTTTCTGCCACCAATAAACATCACCTTTTTTACTACGTAATTTTCAACTAAAAGTATATTATATATATAATGCATCTTTGTAACTTAAGAGAATGTTTGCGATGCAATAATTTTTAGGATAGAAACTGACCTTCAATATACATAAAGGTTTTAAAGGTTCTTTTCTAAAATTACAGTTTTTACAACATTTTTCACTAATTACAATTATTGATTTAATTAAAATATTTGCAAAAAGGCAAGAAGATTCCAGTCTATCGAACAAGTTGTATCTAAATCTTTAATTCATATTTATAGAAACATTCTTACTAACAGAACAAAATCACCCTCAATAAGTGAAAAGTAATAACTAAAAAAAAAATTCTATTATCGATTAATTTTAAGCGATTTTACAATCGATATAATAATAAAATATTTTAAATTATCATATTCTTTCTTATTAATTTGATATTTTCCACATATATCGTAGTTTGAAAAAAAAAAAAAATATTTTTTGGACATTTAAAAAATATGAAAAATTTAAAAAATAAGTGTCTTAAACTTAAAACTATATACAGTGGAATCCGTCGAGAGAATCGATTAATAATAATCGATTACAATCGTGCGATATTATTGTTAAAATGAGCATTGAAATATTTAAAACTTTCGATAAAAAATTTTAAATATAACATTTTAAACTCCCTTGTTAGCATGATCGGAAAGTGTTGTTAATAATAATAATAATAATAATAATAATAATAATAATAATAATAATAATAATAATAATAATAATAATAATAATAATAATAATAAATAAAAAAATAAAAAAAATAAAAAAAAAAAAAAAAAAATATAAAATAAAATAATAATAAATAATAATAATAATAATAATAATAATAATAATAATAATAATAATAATAATAATAATAATATGCTATTATTATTTGAAATACAGGTTTATTTGTTCATGTAAAATGTTTATTAAATACTTAAACTCGGATTAAAAACTCGGAATGCTTTAATAATCACACGCTCAAAGGTAATGTTGAGCAGAATCCAAATTTCACACTTTTGAGAAAATTTGAGTCAAAAATTGGCTGACATTTGTTGTGGTGTCTCAAACTGAATCAGTAAATATCGTTCTCAATTTCTTAAATTTAATTGAAATTTACGATAATGAAGTCTTTCTATATAATCAATGTTATTATTATAAAAATGAAAGTAAAAATAAAATTATTGTACATTTGATTTAGATTTGATTCATTTTAGCTCTGAGGGCAATATATATATATATATATATATATATATATATATATATATATATATATATATATATATATATATATATATATATATATATATATATATATATATATATATATATATATATATATATATATATATATATATATATATATATATATATATATTATATATATATATATATATATATATATATATATAATATATATATATATATATATATATATATATATATATATATTATACTATATATAATATATATATATATATATAATATATATATATATATATATTATATAGGTGTGTGTATATCTCTGCATCTGTGTGTGTGTGTTTGCCTATCTCTTCATCTCCGTGTGTGTGGGTGTGGGTGTGTTTGTCTCTTCATCTGTGTGCGTGTGTAACCACAGTATATGAAATTCATGACTGCAGTTGATATTAAAGCAATAAAAGAGAAAAGCGAAAAAGCATCTTAAAACTCTGAAGTGAAATAAAAAAAAAAAAAACTTTTTAAGTAAAAAAAAGAAAAATTCAACAAATTCAACTAATTTCTTTAAATTTAAAGAAAAATAAAAAAAGATTAAAAAGAACTTTTGTCATTTTTCAGTAAATTTGAATTTATGAAATACAAAATAAAGAAATAAAAAAAAATTAATTAAAGTAAAAAGAAATAAGAAAAAAAAATTAATATAAATATAGGGTAAATGGTGACAGGGCATGTCAGTAAAAGGCAAAATGTAGTAATTTTAACACATTTTTTCTCTCTTTCGGGTACAAATATGTTCGGATCTTCGTAGGCAATTGTGAGAAAAATTTTTTTCTTTCTCTCTCCCTATAATATATATGTACACACACACACACACACACACACACACACACACATATTATATATATATATATATATATATATATATAATATATATATATATATATATATATATATATATAATATATATATATATATATATATATATATATATATATATATATATATATATATATATATTATATATATATATATATATATATATAATATATATATATATATATATATATATATAAGAGAACGGTGTAGTGGAATGAGGAGGTTAAGAACAAGGAATATAGGAAATGGATGAAAACAAGAACATATGAAAATAGAAGAGAATATGTGAGAGCAAGAAATCATGCAGAAGATGTGAAAAGAAGAAATAAAGATTCCACATGGATCATAATAGGAATGAAATTGAAGCAGGATATGAAGGGCACAAGAAAAGTTGCTTATGGAATGGCCAAGAACATGAAAGCAAGTAAAGAACCAGAAACGCATGTGGTTTTGAATAAAGATGGAGAACCGCTTCTGGAGGAGACAGAGATTGCTGAAAGATGGGGAGAGTATTTTGAGGAGTTGCTGAATGTACAGGAAGAGGAGGAGGAGGAGGAAATAGTGGAGTCACTCCCGAGAGAAAGACAAGGATTTTAAGAAATCAGGTTGATTCAGATAGAAGAGGTGAGAGAGGTAATTAAAACGTTAAGAAACGGAAAGAGTGCAGGATAAGATGGACTGAGTAAAGAGTTATTAAAGACAGGGGAAGGAATAACTAAATGGTTAACATTGATATTCAACAAGGTATGGGAAGAAGGAAAATTACCAAGAGAATGGAGGAAAGTTGTAATCTGCCGTATACTTTAAAAAGGAGATAAAAGAGTGTAGAAATTATACAGGAATAGTGTTATTAAAGGAGCGAGTAAGATATACGAAAGGATCTTGGAGAGAAAGATTGAGGATGAAGGTTGGAGATAAAATTGGAAAATGGCAACACGATTTTGACTAGAGAAAAGCACGACAGACTCGATAATCTATATGAAGATGCTGATTGAGAAAAACATAGAATGGAACAAGAAAAGCATATGAAATATTCATAGACTTAGAAAAGCTTTCAATAGGATAAAAAGGGAAAGACTGTTGAGATTCTTAGAAGACCTAACGTACAACATTCCGGGGAAATTAACAACAGCTATTAAGAGCATGTACAAAAAAACCTATAAATATGGTCAGAGAAGGAGAAACCGAGAAATGGTTTGGAGTGAAAACCGAGGTGAGGAAGGGCTAAGTATTGTCACCATTGCTTTTCGCACTATACCTGGACAGCTGTCTTAAAAGAATATGCGAAAGAGAGAGTAGAGAACACACGTTAATAAATGTGGATGATGCGGTAGTGATAACATCAGGAATTGAGGATCTTCAATAAGCTGTGAATAGGTGGAATGATATGTTGAATTTAATAGGCATGAAGATAAACAGAGGTAATGGTAATATCAAGGGAGAAAGAAGAGATAGCTTGTGAACATAGAAGGGGACTAAACTTAGGATGAGATGATGGCAAGTAAATTTTAATACTTGGGTGTGGTGATCGACGAAAAAGGAAAACTAGAGAACGAGCTGAGGGAGAGAATAGGAAGATTTTCAAAGAATGTGGGAATGCTGTATCCGCTACTAAAGGAGAGAGGAATACCAACAGACGTGAAAGTACTAATTTATAAAATAATACTGAGACCAATATTGCTGTACGATTCGGAATGTTGGACAATGAATACAGTGCATTTGAGCAAAATCGAAACTGCGGAAGTGTGAGTACTGAGTCTTCAGGAGAGTATCGCTGAGAAATAGGATGAGGACTGAACTGGTGAGGGAGGAACTTGGGTGGAATGAATTTTGAAGTGCGTGGAAAGAAACCAATTGATATGGTTTGGACACAAGAAGAGAATGAAGGAAAGAGTGAGGCTGAGAGAGATGTTGGATTGGAAACCAGAAGGAAGGAGACCAGCAAGAAGACCGATGAAGTGACGGATGGAGTCCGTGGAAGAAGCCATTCAATGAAGGAGCAAAACACTGGAAGAGGTGGAAGACAACTGAATGTTTGAGGACAGAAATGTGTGGAGAAGATTCTGGAGGATTAGCACCCGACAGGCGCCAGCCTACCGGTTTGGACGGGGATGATGATGATGATGATATATATATAAATATATATATATATATATATATATATATATATATATATATATATATATATATATATATATATATATATATATATATATATATATATTTCATAAACATTTTCTATCCTTCGGGAATCTGGTTTTTATAATAAACAACAGAATCAGAGCTCGGAACATTCTTCAATAAATATATATACTTAAAAATGTCTTTTATTATTCACAAAATTAGTTAAAATCACAGGAGAAATAAAATCTAAGGTTAACATATAAATCATTAAAATAACTCGACGTTTCAGGATTCATATTCCCATCATCAGGAGAAACAATAGTTTAAATTATCAGTAAAAGTTATATAATTATTTAGCTGTAAAAGGAAAAAGTATACACAAAATGAAAACATAATTTATCAAAATGACCGGGGAGTAAAAACAAAATCAAAAATTATAAATAAATAAATGAGCAAAAATAAATGAATTGTAAAATAGTAGACGAATGAAAAATAATTAAAATGATAAAAACTAGAAATTAATGATCAGATAAAGGACAGGATAAACGGTATATTACGATTATTAGACTGATGGAATTGTAATTGGAAAGGGCCACTGTCACTATTATTAAGCGATGGTTTTAGACTAGCAATGTATATGGATTCCAGAATTTTTTAGGTCAGTTGATTGGTTGGTTTGTAAAATTATGGAAAAATGGGACGGGTCTTTAGGGTGATGTTTGTTGTAACTATGGGTTCTAATGCTGGATGGGGAGGGGAATGAGAGGTTCATGCCAGTTCTGGGAGAAATGCCTCTGTGCTCGTCGCATCTGACAGCGAGTTGGCGAATTGTACTGCCAAAGTAGTTACTATTACAGGTACCACAAGAATATTTGTAAATGATGGACGAGCGCAGAGGGTAATATATATATATATAATATAATATATATATATATATATATATATATATATATATATATATATATATATATATATATATATATATATAAAAAAATAAAAAAAAAAAAAAAAAAAAAAAAAAAAAAAAAAAAAAAAAAAAAAAAAAAAAAAAAAAAAAAGAAAATAAAAATAATAAAAGATCAAAAGTAAGGGAATATAGACAGAGTGTCCAAAACTTAAAAAATATTGTGGGATTATATTTCAAGACCCATCTAGTCTTCTCTTCAGATGTGATT
>SEYY01019573.1:52500-55000 GCA_009176605.1 Armadillidium nasatum
TAATAATAATAATAATAATAATAATAATAATAATAATAATATATAATAATAATAATAATAATAATATATATATATATATATATATAATATATATATATATATATATATATATATATATATATATATATATATATATATATATATATATATATATATATATATATATATATATATATATATATAATATATATATATATATATATATATATATATATATATATATATAATATATATATAAATATATATATAATATATATATATATATAATATTATACACAATTATATATATATACATCTATAATATACACATAATATTATATATATTGTATTAATATATATTGTATATATATATATATATATATATATATATATATATATATATATATATATATATATATATATATAATACTATATATATATATATATATATATATATATATATATATATATATATATTATATATATATATATATATATATATATATATATATATATATATATATATATATATATATATATATATATATATATATATATATATATATATATATATATATATATATATATATATTATATATATATATATATATATATTATATATTATATATATATATATATATATTATATATATATATATATATATATATATATATATATATATATATATATATATATATTATATATATATATATATATATATATATATAAATATATATATATATATATATATATTATATCCAAGTTTCGGGAAAAGATACATTGAATTTTGCTTTTTTAGTTTATATTGGTTATATTATTATCAACAATTACCTTTTTCAGACCGATTCACAATCTTTATTTACCTTTCTTTGGTAAAAATTTTAAGGTTTGGATGGTAGGTTATTAAGTGGTCAGATTCAGTTACATCACATGTATAAAATACTAGTCCATCAAAATTTCTGTAAACTATGACAAAGAAGGTAGTGGAAAGAAGAAAATCTGGAGCGTTTAATGGGATGGGATAGTTTTCCCCAGTAAAAGAGTCTAATCTTGATGTATATAACCGTTTATTATTCTGATAGGATATCGCATACTTTAAAAATGGGTAAAACAGATCCCCGTTCCTTCAAACCAGTGTTCAAAACCTTTATAGTTACTGAAAAAAAAATCTCAGGTGTGTAATCCTTGCAGTGACAAGTAGCAACTCAAAATGGATCACACCAACTTATTCTCACGAAATGTAGCTGTAGAATAACGTTTAGAACTCTCAGTGATAAGCTTTCGAGTTTGGTTCTTACAGAATAACTTTGATTAAAGGCAATATCTGCAATGTGTAAACTCTAAAAGAAAAAAAAACAATCCTGAATTTTTTTTTGTGCTTTTGCCAACTCATTCTAACTAACTCAAGTCAATTTAGATTAATATAAATCAATCATTTTTATCACCTATGCTAATCTGTCTATAAATTGAGCTATTCTTTCAGGTAAAGGTAAAGGCGAAGTATAGATATCCACTCTCGTTTTGCAGCAGTTCCTATCAAATTTCTCTAATGACAGGTCATTTTGCAAGTTTGGTCGCCTTTCTAAGTTATTAATGATGACGATGAACTCTTCATTCTTCAATTGTAATGGGACTATTTCTGTCGAATTGAGAAAAGACCCTGGTCTCAACGAATGACATTTTTGAACCTTATTCAAGGCAGGCCAGTTTTTCAAAGGTTTTTAAAACATCTTCAGTAACGTTTTCCCTTTACGTATATATATATATATATATATATATATATATATATATATATATATATATATATATATATATATATATATATATATATATATATATATTATATATATATATATATATATATATATATATATATATATATATATATATATATATATATATATATATATATATATATATATATATATATATATATATATATATATATATATATATATATATAATATTGCTATGACAGGAATTTGCATAAAACACATTTTTAGCTATCATAATTAAGTCCGAGTTTAGATTAATAGCTAGGTGCAACAATTAACGACATATGAACGTGCCAGAGAAGAATAAACTGTGGAAAATGAAGTCAGATTGCTCTAGACTGTACTGGTTATATATATATATATATATATATATATATATATATATATATAATATATATATATATATATATATATATATATATATATATATATTATATATATATAATATATGTATATATATATATATATATATATATATATTATATATATATATATATATATATATATATATATATATATATATATATATATATATATTATATATATATATATATATATATATATATATATATATATATATATATATATATATATATTATATATATATATATATATATATATATATATATATATATATTATATATATATATATATATATATATATATATATATATATATATATATATATATATATATATATATATATATATATATATATATATATATATATATATATATATATATAT
>SEYY01019573.1:60000-67500 GCA_009176605.1 Armadillidium nasatum
GAGTTCAGCTTTTGAAGAAAGTAAATAACAGTTGTGCCGTCGTAAGTTATTAAAGGAAGAAAAGAGGAAGAAGCAAAGTTAGAGTTGACATTTTTTGCAAAATACCGAAAAGAACGTGATGAAAAGGAACCAGAATTGCTATTGCATTTTCTGCGCAGAAAAAAGTTTTTATCGCTACGAAGGATAGATTTTGCCCGATTCTTGGATGAAATATAAGTTGCGCGAGTTTTTGGAGTTTGAAGAAATGGTAATCCCTGAAGGCAACATCCCTGCATCGGATAGCGCGAAAACAAGCAGAGTTAAACAAAATATATATAATATATATATATATATATATATATATATATATATATATATATTATATATATATATATATATATATATATATATATATATATATATATATATATATATATATATATATATATATATATATATATTATATATATATATATATATATATATATTGTCTGGCACAAAGCTTTTGATTTCTAAACTTCCAACTTTCGGTATCTATCCTTCTTTCTGCGATCTTCACTCTAATTTCCTTTCCGGTCTTTCTATAGCAGCTGTTGTAGACGGTCACCGTTCTTCCTTTAAATCTATTAATAGTAGTGTTCCTCAGGGTTCTGTCCTATCCCGAGCACTTTTTTTTATTTTTCATTAATGACCTTCTCACTATTACTTCATCTCCTATCCACTCTTATGCTGATGACTCCATCCTTCATTACCTTTTCAGTTTGAAAGACATCCCTCCAAACAGCAGTTAATAAACTCGATGAGGGTAGCCTTTGAGCAACAAACCTCTGATCTTTCACGTATTTCAAATTCGGGCAGAGAAAAAATGGTAATTTTCAATGCCTCAAAAACTCACTTACTCCTTCTCTCCACTTGACGCAATCTTCCACACAACTATGATATTTTCTTTAATAGCACACAACTCAAACCTTCATCTGTTCTTAATGATCTGGGTGTATCTTTTCTCGTGATCTTTCTTGGAAAGATAGCATTATTCCTGTTTCTAAACAAGCTTCTAAGAGGTTGGGTGTTTTGAGGCGCCTTCGCAATTTCTTCACGCCACACTAATTGCTTGTTCTCTATAGGGGTGTTGTTCGCCCCTGTATGGAGTATGGTTAACTCATCTGGGGTGGTTCTACTAAGACAGCTATCTTTGAGAAGGTGGAGTCTAGGGCTTTCCTTTTCATTAACTCTCCCGCTCCTACTGACTCTCTCCAATCTCTTTTTGCCTACTGAAGTCTTGAGCGGAAATGGAAGTGAGGATTTGTAATGAACAAAGCAATGACATATTTTAAGAAATTTATTTATTTCTCCGTTCCATATCTCAACCACTCCACTGTTTCCATGAGTGCAACACTTTCTAAATCTCTGTCACATTACTTTCCTCATCTTGGCATACATTTTTCCTTCAGGTTGTCTTATAAACTCTCTTCGCTTTTTCATTACAAATCCTCTCTTCCGTTCCCGCTCAAGACCTCAGTGGTTTATAAATTTACCTGTCCCTCCCGTCAGAAGTGCAACATTGGTCCCACTGTCGGTCTTCACAGAACACACATTTCTGAACATCAAGGTCTTCCCCTCGTACATCTTTTTCTCTCCCCATCCCCTCTTTTTCCAATATCAGCTCCCATTCACAGACGTCTTGCCACTTTTTCCCTTTGCCGCAACATTTTTTAATTTTAGATACAGACTAAAGAAAGTTCTTCCTTTCACATTCTTGAATCTCTATACATTTCCAAAATCAAACCGAATCTCAACAATAACCAATTATCTTGCACCTTTTACATAGCACATACATAGACCCTCTTAAATTTATTTATCTCCCTCTATGTTATCATTAGAGAATCGCCATTTTCCTTTTCTCTTACATTCTTATCACTTTTTGTAGGTACTTTTCTTACCTACCTTCTACTCCGTTACCCAACTTTTGAAAACTGCTCTTTATTTTTGGCTTTTACGTATATGTATTGTATTAATGTATGTGTGTGTTGTGTGTATGTATGCATGTTGTGCGTATATGTATGTGTTTGTATATATGCGTGTATGAGTGTGTTGTATGTGTGTGTGTGTGTGTGTGTGTGTGTGTGTGTGTGTTGGAATCGTTGTGATTCTGTTATATTATTCTATATTGTTATATTTACGTAATTGTTGTTTCTATTTGTTTTCTTTACTCTATATTTTTTATTTTCTATTTTTTCAAACCAACTATTTCACAAATCATCTCTCAGTAAAATTCTTGTCAACCATTACTGTCTGGTTTGTTCTGTTTTGCTTCACAACTTAATAATTTCTGCAAATTTTGTGCTAAAACTTATTCATATAGTTTTTAAGTTTAAGTAATAATTATGAATTTTCTTGTGTTTGTTATGTTTTTTTTTTTGGCATTAATTATTTATTATTCATTATTAGTTATAATTGTTATTTTATTTTTATTAATTTTTATTAATTTTTTAATTAATTTCTTACTTCAATGTCTTGATAATGGTCGTAGAATATGACCGAAACGTCGATAACTTTAAATTTAAATACCATTAGATTTTTTCATTAATAAACAGTTCAACTAATGTTGCATTCATTCTTTGCATTGTTATTTTATATATATATATATATATATATATATATATATATATTATATATATATATATATTATATATATATATATATATATATATATATATATATATATATACAAAAGAGAGATGTAAGTTGAGTAACAAATCTTAATTAACAAACAGAGAGTCCATTGAAAAAGTCGAGATAAGAGAGACTCTTGCTCTGATAAAAAACAAATCCCTTTTGTTAATAGTAGAATACTAATTTCGTACATTCTAATGTTCCGTGGGAGGGGTCCCTCGGAGTGTGCAATCGAATGAAGTGTCCTAATCGAATGTGTTATCAAATTAAGATGTTTTTGTTTTGGTTATAAATATTGATGATGAGTTTAGGTCATACGCATTTGATCTGACTTATCGTGTCATAATTTGTATACTTAAAAAAATAACAACTTCACTTGATATATATATATATATATATATATATATATATATATATATATATATATATATATATATATATATATATATATATATATATATATATATATATATATAATATATATATATATATATATATATATATATATATATATATATATATATATATATATATATATATATATATATATATATATATATATATATATATATATATATATATATATATATAAGGGCGTAGCTATATATATATATATATATATATATATATATATATATATAATATATATATATATATATATATATATATATATATATATATATATATATATATATATATATATATATATATATATATATATATATATATATATATATATATATATATATATATATATATATATATATATATATATATATATATATATATATATATATATATATATATATATATATATATATATATATATATATATATATATATATTAGAGATGTACCGATACCAGTAAAAAGGCCGATACCGATACCGATACCGATACTCTATATTTTTAGGTGCCGATACCGATACCGATACTTTAATTATTATAAGAAATACACAGTAATAAGATAGAAAATTTGTGTACTGCTAGGCAACTGAGGATTGCATTCCCTGTACAACCAATACTTAGTCATGTATTTCATATTTGGTTATGCCCAAGTATATTTTATAAATTAAAATATTATCTTTTAGGAATAATAAATGCAAATATAATACTAATAACTTTTTTATGTTTGTGTAAATTCAAAAAATTTTCCATTTCCATTTTCCAGTAGGTATTAACAAAGTTTAGCTACTAGCTTTTATGTTTTAACATGATTACAATTTACAAGAAGATTCTTTAACTAGCTACAATATAAAGAATAAAAATAATGAATTAAGAGACCTCAATTAATCAGCAGAAAAGACAAAATATAAAAAAGGCTATTATTCAGACATGGCATAATATACTCCTTTAAGGTAAAGACATCACTTAGTAGTCGAATTTAAAGTATCGGAGTATCGGCCAAGTATCAGCCAAGTATCAGCCATATTAACCAATACCGATACCGATACCGATATACCCAAGAAAATGGCCGATACTGCCGATACCGATACTATCGGTACATTCTATATAATGTATATATATATATTATATATAATATATATATATATATATTATATATATATATATATATATATATATATATATATATATATATATATATATATATATATATATATATATATATATATATATATATATATATATATATATATATATAGTATAGAGCGTAGCTCCGCTGGAAACGAAGAGATTACTCAGGTACCCAATGGTTCGCTTTATTTGCTCATATCTTCACATTCTTCCTAACCTTATATAGATGTCAAGATTTCAAACAACAATATCAAACTGGTTCAACTAAACAAAGCCTCGGAGAAGCCAAGTAATGCGGTTTTACGATATTTGCACTTTAATCACTTTAACCACCCTTCAAAACTTAGGAGTTGACTACATCCGGTGGTGAGAGGTGCCGTATTCTTTCTTCATTAATTTCTGCAACTTCTAGGTCTTTATTCTAATTTTCATTTCCTTGAGCATTACCTATTTTCTTCTAAACCTCTCTTCTTACTCTTAACCGAAACTCAAATGATTTAGCATTTTTGATATCAAGCCCTACTATGATCTCTTTATTGTCTCTTTCTTCAATTTTCAGACAAAGGGGATTGTTGTGCCTTTTTGGGCAATTGTTTATCCTCTTGTCTCTGAAATGGAGTCTTCTGAATTTTCTTCTAAGGAAAACTTTGTTGCCAATCCACGGCAAAATTAATTTGTTCTGTATTTCTGCCTCCAGAGCGAAAAAACTTGTCTCCATAGAAAATACAAAGATCCTTCTGGTTCTTTCTTCTTCATACTCTTTCTGGCATTTTGCAAAAAAAAAAAAAAAAAAAAAAAAAAAAAAAAAAAAAAAAAAAAAAAATTACAGCTTTAACTTTACTTCTTCTTTCTTTCCTATAGTGTTTTCCAACTGGAAAACTGCAATTTTAGCTTGTGCTAAAACAAAGCTGTTCGCTCAAACCTTTCCCTCCATTTCCATCTTAGACGATTCCTAAGCTATTTTTTCTTCACATAAGAAGAATATACCCTCCAACTTATGTACACCAGACAATATAATTTCTTTTAAAGACATTATTTCTGTTATCTATCTTTGAGCTTAATACTAAGAAGTCGTATTGGCTTGATGGTATTCCATCAAGACCAGACAAAATATATAGATTACTTGTGCTTCAAAGCTTGCAACATGTAGTGCAAAACTATTTCGATTTTGCTTTTCTACTACAACCTATACTTCCTGCTGGAATCTTGCTATCATCCATCCTGTTCCGAAAATAATGAGAAATCTTTCAACAATCAAATTACCGACGAATAGTTTCTTTCTAAATTTTTCGAATCTATTCTTAACAGAAAAATCTGAAAACATCTCAGCTCTTATAATCTTATTTCTTATCTCCAGAATGGGTTTTGAACCGAACTCTCTATTGGTGATTGTTGATCACCTTTCTCTTCTCTTCGACTCTTGTTCCTCTGCTCTTCGACATTCTTGTGAATATTTTGATGTGGAATTAAACTTTTCGAAGGCCTTTGGCTGAATCTGGTACAAAGCTTTGGTTTCTTAACTCTTAATTTTTCTAAATCAATCCTGTCTCTGTGGCCTCATCTCTGATTTCATCTCCGGTCGTTCTATGGCAACTATTGTAGACGGCCACCGTTTTTCTTTTACATCTATTAATAGAGTAATGGTGTTCCTCAAGGAACTGTACTATTCCCAACTTTTTTCTACTATTCATTAATGTCCTCTCTATAACTTCAATTCATATCAATTCCTATGCCGAGGACACTATCCTTCATTTCCTCTCAGAGTGTGAGAGAGGGAGAGAGACTTTGGGGCTACTTCATTGTTTCGGACGCGCTACGTCCTCCCCACCAATATATATATATATATATATATATATATATATATATATATATATATATATATATATATATATATATATATATATATATATATATATATATATATATATATATATATATATATATATATATATATATATATATAATATATATATATAATATATATATATATATATATATATATATATATATATATAATATATATATATATATATATATATATATATATATATATATATATATATATATATATATATATATATATATATATATATATATATATATATATATATATATATATATATATATATATATATATATATATATATATATATATATATATATATATATATATATATATATATATATATATATATATATATATATATATATATATATATATATATATATATATATATATATATATATATATATATATATATATATATATATATATATATATATATATATATATATATATATATATATATATATATATATATATATATATATATATATATATATTATATATATATATATATATATATATATATATATATATATATATATATATATATATATATATATATATATATATATATATATATATATATATATATATATATATATATATATATATATATATATATATATATATATATATATATATATGAGCACTACCCTATTCGAGAGGATAAAGCTTTTTTAGTATCATTATTTTTTTTTTTTTTAAATTTAACCTCTGGTGGGCAAAGGCCAGAGGCCTACGAAATTTCAACCAGTGAAAGGAGCAAATCGGGATCCTGGTCAGATTAAAGGCCGACATGTCTCAAAACACTGCGTTTGAAGGTGTGTAAGTCATAGGAAATTGGGAAAATAAATGAAGGGAGTGTGTGTTCCATAATTTACCAGAACAGTACATGTAAGATTGTGCATAACGGTTAAGTCTGGGTTCGGAGAGTTGGACAGAGAAAGGATGAGACTGTGTAGAAAGAAGTGTCGCACGAGCTTTTCTCAAAGGCGGAGGTATGCGACGAGAGAATTCAGAAGAGCAGTGTTCGTTGTAATAGCTGTAGTATAGAGAAAGAGAAGTAATGTGATCTTTCCAAGAAAGATCACGAGAAAAAGAAACACAATGAATATTAAGGAGAGATGAAAGTTTGAGTTGTGTGTTTTCGAAGAAGATATCATAGTTGTGTGAAAGATTGTGTCGAGTAGAGATATGAAGGAATTGAGTTTTTAATTCATTGAAAACGACAATGGTTTCTCTGCCCCAATTTGAAATGCGAGCTAGATCAGAGGTTAGTTGCTCCAAGGCCACCCTCCTTGCGTCTATTAACTGCTGGGAGGGACGTTTCAAACTGAAAAGAGTTATGAAAGGTGGAGTCATCGGCATAGGAGTAGGTAGGAGATGAAGTAATGGAGAGAAGGTCATTAATGAAAAGCAGAAAAAGTGTTGGAGATAGGACAGATCCTTGAGGAACACCACTATTAAT
>SEYY01019573.1:77500-90000 GCA_009176605.1 Armadillidium nasatum
ATTATTATTATTATTATTATTATTATTATTATTATTATTATTATTATTATTATTATTATTATATAATTATTATTATTATTTATCTTTTTATTTATTATTATTATTATTATTATTATTATTATTATTATATTATAATTATTATTATTATTATTATTATTACTATTTTTGAATTTTTGCTCATCTTTTTCATCGGTATTGTTTTTATTCGTCCATTTCAAATTTTAATTATTTTAGTTTTAGTTTTTATTCTAATTATATGTATATGGGTGTGCTTTCATATTCATTTATTTTCTCACCAACCAACCAACCTTTTAAAATTTTTCCTGTTACATAATTTCTATGTTTTCCAGTCTGTTCTGCCGTTAGGATGTTCTCATGAGTAGTGGTGCGTTTTTAATTAATACTTTTCTTCTTTTGTAAAACTTTTTAATATTTTAATTTTTGTGCATTAATTTCATTTTAGCTGAAGATGAATCCCTGTGATTTGAAACGTTCAAAAATAAAATGTGTTCGCCTTTGCGTTGGCCTTAATTTTCATCATTACAATAAGATTTCTTAGAAATAAATCACTAGCTCAAATTTATATATATATATATATATATATATATATATATATATATATATATATATATATATATATATATATATATATATATATATATATATATATATATATATATAACAGATTTGACTGGTGGATTCTTCAGTACTACCTGCCCTCTGGTTTGTCCTTTTCTTCTTTCACCTTTTCAGAATATTTCAAGCGTATTCTAGACCTTTATATATACACCATAGACGAGCATTTTCGTTTAAGCAAATGGCAAGACACAAACCTACCTTGGAAATGCTTGTTGGAGCACCATCCAAATAATGTCTTTCGTCTACTCTTCACCTGATAGCTCCTGTGATGGAGATGGTGGCACCAAGACTTCGTCAACGAAGTTCTCATTTGCAAAATCTTTTTCATTAATATCATAAACATTCGAAGTCTTTATACTAACATCCACTTTGTTGAACACCATCTCTCTCTTCTAAACCTCACCGAATCTCAAGTGCTTGGGCTTTACGACTGCAAACACTTCTATACTTTTTTTTCACTGTCACTATTCTCGATTATCTGTCAAAAACAGTTGCTGAGCATATACTCAAAGACATTGAATTTTATTTCATTTCTAATTTAAAGGCTTCCAAATATTCCATTTTACGACTTAGGATCTTTTGTCCATCTACTAATAAATTCATCTATTGTATTTTTTTATCTCCTAACCCTACTGACTATTCTAAATTTCCTGAATATCCAAATCTTAAATAGAGTATATTCTCGCATCTTCTCCTTTCTCTGAAATCTTCATCTTTGGACATCTGAATCCTTTAGTTTTCAAGATACAACGGTTGAACTCCAATGTCATTTTTCTATCCGGATTAACCACAAGCAGATGGTCTGGAGTTGAACCCAACATACTAGATATCTTCTGAGCTTACAATATTTCTCCTTATTCTGCTAAACTTTTTTCATATTTTAGTTTCTCCGATCACCTTCCTTTCTCTTTATCCTCTTCTATCTCTTCAACTCTACCCCTGCCATGTAGAAACGTTTTTAGAAATTCTGTGCTGCTAACTTGTCGGATTGAGGACTTACTTCTTTGATTTCCCATGGAATAATTAATGCTTCGGTCGAAGGGGTCTCTTAGAGTGAAGAGAGAGAACAGTTGATGCAATGATGCTTAATATATTCTCAGTAATAGTGTAAACCTTTTCTACGTACAAAATGCAATAATCTTTCTAGTATATTTTCCGTACGCTCTGTCTACATTTTGTAAAAAATTTTACAAACTCGCTTCTTCTTTTATCCTCCTCTACGTTCTTCCGATGCCACTAAAGCTGTTTTATCTCCTGCTAAAGTTGAACTCTTCGCCCAAACCTTTGCCTCTTATTCCCCTTAAGACGAACCCAGAAACTTCTCCGCCCATTCCAATTCATTTATGCCTAAACTTGTCATTTCTTCTAAACATATTATTTCTACTTTAGCATTGACACTTAACATTATGATGGTATATGGTTATGACGGCTTCAAATTGTGGCATCCAAAGCTTTGTCTCCGTGCTTGGATCCTACCTTTGTGAACTGCTTCTTCTATGACTTCCAATTCAAATTTTCCTTCCTGTGGGAAACATACGTCTATGATATAATAGAGGATCTCTTTTCAACCCTTTAACTATCGTTCTACAGCTTAGAATTAATATTTATATTTCTTCTAACGACATGATTTCACTCTGCTAAACCTTTAACTAAGCATGCATGCTGTATTTTAATACCTATCATATGATTATGAAAACCTGTTTTTCTAAGTTGAAGAGATGGAGTAGGAAACAAATGAAAAGGTAGTGTGCGCAACTCAGAAGAAAATAATAATATGAATAGTGCATCATGTTGATTTTCTTCACTAGAATTGCCAATTAAAACACTAACAGTAATTAGAATTAGAGAAAAGAAATCTATTGCAGTAATCAAAATTTGAAATCATTCACAATAATGATTTCTAAGAATGAGATGATGAAAAAAGTTTCTTCATTTTGGAGTTTTAATTGCCAGAGAATTTGGGATAGCTTTTAGAGTCCGAAAATAAATAAGCATAACACATGAATTCAGCTGAGGGTTGGCAACAGATTGTAAGCCATAAGAACAAAATTAGTGAATATTTAAATTTAGCTGCTTTCTTGCACACATAGTTTCTACGTATATTTAAACAACCACTGACTTTGGATGAAAATGAAAGATTGACACAGTGGGAGAGAACATAATTGGTTGGGATCACTCTAGGAGTTTCCAAAACTCTGAACAATTGTTAAGAACAAGAGTCGATATTGGGAATAAGAAAGGTGTTTTTAACAACCTTTAAAATTAGAATAAAGAGGGGGAATAAACAGCGCGAATGAATAAATCGACGGTTCATCGGCGCATCTCTCATTGGCTGCCACCTTCCAAAAGGTAATAAGGAAAGAAATCTTTGGATGTACCCCAAATATGCATCTCTGTTACATAATGATTTTTAGCTATCTTTAAACTTTTTTAAAATAAAACAATATGTAAGAGTGTAAAGTTTGTTTAGCGTAGTGTGAAGAAGAAATAGTATTTCTACAGAGAATGTTTAAAAGAACCCTAAAGTAAAGTTGGAAGTACGCCGAAGATATCATTTGTATCAGTGAAGTTCGAAAAGAAAAAATTACTGGGCAATGGGAAATGCTCGTTAGCATTTCAAGTGTAAGATCTAAAATATGCTGAAGATACCCACTGTGTTAATAAGGCGCGAAAGGGAAGAACTATTTTTCACTGAAAAACACAGGAATGTTTTAGTGAAATCTAGCGCTCCAGATGCTTGAGAGACACTTACCTCATATTCCTCTATCTACATATTCGTCTTCATCAACTTCCAAACAACACATGAACCTGCCAGTAGATATCATCCCGGTCCATTTTCCTCTGTATTCCAAGACATACTTTCCCTTCAGTTCTTTCAATTTGGCATTCTATGATTTCTCAAAGAATCCTCCCCTGTATCCCTCAACACCTTTCAGGTCTTCTCTTAGGCTTGCCTCACTTCTGAGTCCACTTCCTCTTTCTCTTTCCGACTCTCATCTCTTGTATATGTTGCTTATAATAGGATACACTCCTTTACGCTCTCTGATTATTTTGCTTATCATTCTACCTCTTTTGCTCTTCCCAGTCTCTCAATACTTTCATCTCTGTTGCTTGCATTATATTCTTCTCCGTTTTAATCTTGCTCCAAGTTTCCAAGCCATTCACTAGTATGGAGGTTAGAACACATTTAAAGTTTATCCTGTTCACCTCTTTCCTTTTCCAGATATTCCTGATGATGCCGGAAACTGCTTTAACTGTTCTGCTATACTGTCAGTCATTCGTGTAAGCTCTTTCATGATCATTTCCCTTTCATCATCTGAATACACCTACCAAATATTTATATCTTTCAACCTTTTTAAATTCTCAACGGTCAACCTGTACCTTTAACTCTCCTACACTTAATGTTATTATTTCTATCTTGCTCCTCTTTCCCCTTCATGCTTAGTTCAGCTTCTTTTACTTGATAACACACAATTAATTATTTCTAGTTTCTTCGACTTCACTTTAACTAACTAGATTGCCAGCGTAGACCATAATCTCTTCCCTAGCTTTTTGATCGCAGTATACAAGTACGCTACAAGCAGAATCAGTGACATCACCTTCTTTGATGCGCTTTCTTATTTCATTCTTATATTATTTTTGTCGTTTTGTACAAATTTTATCAAACTCTCCTCATCTTTCCTCCCTCGTCACCATCTCTCCACAGTTCATCACAGTCACTCACAATCTCTCTCTCTTGATATCAAATCCCAGGATTTTTTAAAAAGTTTATGAAAGTAAAATATGCTTCTTTATCGTTATCCCATATCTTTTCCACATTCATTCTATTTGCGAACACAGAATCAGTTTTGTTTCAATTAATTTAGTACCCATACAACAACCACAAAGTTTGGATTTCACAACTATTCTCAATCTTCTCTCCAATATTCTTTCTTAGGCTTTTTCCAGATGTTCAATCAAGAAGATTCCTTTAGTCTTTACAATATCCCAGATCTTCTTTGACCTTGTATATTGGAAATAAAATTGATTTTCACCATTGTCCTGGGAATCTACTCTCCTTTAAACTGAACCCCTCAACAAGTTTCCCTCTAATATTAATTCATTTGGTATTCCTTTCTCTCCTGGAGATTTCCCGTTTTTTATCTTCTATTCATCCTCTAACTTTTCTCTGGTGGTTTTATCCTCTCATCACTTTGTCCCTCCAAATTTAGCAGCTCTTTAAAGTACTCTGACTGTCTCCTATTAATCTTTTCTGATCTTATCATAGCTTCTTCCTATTTATGTTTGATACCGCAAACTTTTTTTTTTTTAATTCTCTGCAAGTTTTTTAAATCATAATATTTTTCCTATCTCCTTTCACTGTTATTTCTGTGCCGATCTTCTAGCTGCTTTCTCCTTTGCTCTTTCACCCTTCATCCAATGTTTTAGAGAGGAAATATCGTCAAGGGGTGAACTCTTTCCGTCTGTTATGTATTTGCATTGAGCGTTTCTTATATTCGGGTATTGTTTTTATCTTAAAATCCCCTAAACCATCTGACCTCACCTATTTTTCTGAAATTTATTCACCCACAATTTTCCAAAGGATTATGAGTAATATGGTGTAGACTGAAGAATTTTTTTTTTTTTTTTTAAATAAACTTTCTATTTTGTCTTTTCATATTTAAAATTTCTAAAAATAACATTTTACTATTAAAATTTAAAATTAACCTCATTCCCTAAAGAACTAATAAAAATAAACTAATATAAACTAATAAATATATAATAAAATATATAATATATATATATATATATATATATATATATATATATATATATATATATATATATATATATATATATATATATATATATATATATATAGTTCCTCTTTGTTGTTTGGGGGGCCTGGTTCTACCAGGACGCCCTTGTGTGAGAGGAGTAGAAAAGTCAACGGAGGCTGAGTGCTCTTCGGGTCGTCTTCTAGTAGTCGTGTGGTTGCCACCACTTCTCTTCGGCTCACTGTGATCAAGGAGTCGTATAGGTAGAGCACAGAAATGTCGAACTACTGACTCTCTACAGCCCCTAAATATTGCTCACTGAGATCGCCAAGTCGTTTAGCCTAGGAAGAGGGAAGTGTCAGGTTACTGACTCTCGCTCAATTCTTCAAGCCAGATGATCTATCTCAGAGGGAAAGTGATAAGGAGAAACGAGGTTGTCGAGATGCCCAGTCTACTCGACTTTAAGGATCAAGAGGACTTATCTTGGTGCTGGGCAGCAAAACTACACAGTCTTATCAACTGGAGAAGTTGAGGGAACTTCTGTTTCGGACAGCGAAACGGCTGCTTCTCATTCCCAGTAGGACAGGCCGTGTCTTCTTCAGTAGGTCAGTCGCGGGTTTCTTCCAGAGGTTGGCAATGTCTTCAGCAGGAGGTCCATTAGAGTCTTTTTTGGCAGCTCGGTTAAAGAGAAGTGTACTATTTCTTATGTTTGCCAACACCTTTTAAACTATCTCTCTCTAGTTTTTCCTTTTTAGTAATGGAGAAGGGTTGAATAATTCTCAGAATAATTTTCTGCCTCTTATTTATAAGACTTGTTAGTCAAATTTAACATAATTTTACAACCTCACCTTTAAAATATTTTTAGAAAATAACATCGAATCAATATATAAAAAAGTTATATTTTATGCAGGAACATTATTTTCCATATTATTCAATAATACCTATTAAAATACAATAAAATCCAAGGTTTCACATAAATTTTTTTATTTAATAAAAGATTATAAAGTATTTCGCAAATTCAATTTTACATAATTTTATTTTTTATTTAAAATCTAAAATAGTTACTGATAAATATTTTCAAATAAAAAAAAAATACAAATTAGGCAAAAACTCGGGAAAAATCCACTAAGAGTCATTTAATAAAATCAGTCTCATTTTAACTTAAATTTACAAGCTTGCTATTTATTTATATATATAACAATTATATATATATATATATATATATATATATATATATATATATATATATATATATATATATATATATATATTATATATATATATATATATATATATATATATATATATATATATATATATATATATATATATATATATATATATATATATATATATATATATTATATATATATATATATATATATATATATATATATATATATATATATATATATATTAATAGCCTGGTGGTCAGAGGTCAGAGGACTACTAATTTCCACAAAAGTTGGGGAAGCATCGGAAATCTTTTCAAGCTAAAGACCGATATGTTCCAATACACGGCGTTTGAAATGTGTAAGTCTAAAGAAGTTGGGAAAACAGGTAAAGGGAGAGTATTCTAAACTTTACTAACTGAGTACATGTAAGATTGATTATAGAAGTTATATCTTGTGGCAGAGTACTGAGAAAGGAAAGAATGAGACTGTGTAGAAAGAGTTGTCGCACAAGCTCTTCTCAGAGGAGGAAGTATGCGACGGGAAAGCTCAGAAGAGCAGTGTTCATAATAATAGCGATAGTATAGAAAGAGTGACGAAACAATTTGACAGACATAAAGAGACTTGAGAGAATTAGTGAGAGCAGAAGAGTTGATAGCATTTAAAACACTAGATTCCACCTTTTCAAGGAGAGTTGTATGAATGAAACCGCCCCAAATGTGTGAAGCATACTCCATTCAGGGGCGAACAACACCCCAATAAAGTGCAAGCAACTGGGGTGGCGTGAAGAAATTACGAAGGAGTTTCAAAACACTCTATATTTTCGAAGCTTTTTTAGAAAAAAAGTAATGTGATCTTTTCAAAAAAGATCAGGAGAAAAAAAGGAACACCGAGAATATTAAGGACAGACGAAGGTTTGAGTTGTGTGTTTTCGAAGAAAATGTAATAGTTAGGTGGAAGGTTGTGTCGGGTAAAGAGATTTAGGAACTGAGTTTTTGAGACATTGAAATCGGCCTAGTTTTCTCTGCTCCAATTTGAAATACGAGAAAGATCAGGGGTTTGTTGGTCAAAGGCTACCATTCTAGCTTCGATTAACTGCTGTTTGATGGGGTATTTCTCAAATAAAAAGGAGTAATGAAGGGTGGAGTCATTGGGAAGAAGTGGATAGGTGACGAAGTAGTCAAGAGAAGGTCTTTATTGAAAAGTAGAAAAAATGTTGGGGACAGGAACACCATTATTATTAGATTTAAAGGATGATCGGTGGCTGTTTACAACAGCAGCTATAGAACTACCGTAAAGAAAAACAGAAAGAAGACCACAGAGAGAAGGTTAGATTCATAAAGAGGAAATTTTTGAAATCAAAGGTTTGTGCCGGACTCTATCGAAGGTTTTCGATATGTACAGCGCAACAGCAAAAGATTCACCGAAATGCTGAAGATCAGAGAACCAAGAGTCAGAGAGAAGGGAAAGAAGATCACCAGTAAAACTTTTTTTTTATGAAAGTCATACGGGCGATCTGAGATAAGATTAGGAGAAATGAGATATTTTCAAATCTTCCTTTTAAGGATAGATTCGAAAACTTTAGAAAGGACGGAGGTTAAAGAAATAGGACGATAGTTGGAAGGTTGAGAGAGGTCCTCTTTTTCAGCCCAGACTGAATGAGCGCACGTTTTCAGGAAGAAGGGAAGGTGGAAGTTAAAAAAATCAGAGTCAAAATAGGTTACCAAGGCAGCGTGAAAACTCAGAAACACATGTTTTGAGAACCACAGGAGGGAAACTATCAGGACCATAAACCTTCTTAGTATTAAACTCAGAGAGAATAGAAATGTCGTCTTTAGAAGAAATTGCGATGCAAGGCATTAATGAGTTGGAAGTGGATGAAGGAATAGGAATTGCTCCGGAATCCGTCTAAGGTTGAATTTGAAGCAAAATTTGAGCGAAAAGTCTAGTTTTAGTAGATGGCAAAACAGCAGCAGCACCGTCAGAAGATACTAGAAGAGGGAAAAAGGAAGAAGCGAAGTTAAAGTTGACATTTTTTGCCAAATGTCAGAAAGGGCGTGAAGAAGATCCAGAAAGATTATTGCGTTTTTGACGAAGAAATGAATTTTTGGTAATGCGGAGATTAGAATTTTTCACGAATCCGGGATGAAATATAAGTTACGTGAGTTTCTGGAGTTTGAAGACGACGATAATCCCTGAAGGCATCCCAAGTGGTGATGGGGGAAGGGGTGGATGATTGACTATTTTTGGAAGCCACTTCTCCATGCCTTTCTGAGGCAATTTTATGTTTTGCCATTTTTAATTTTTTAAAAAAGGTTATGTATACGAATAGGAGCTTTTAAAATTGTGGGGTACATGTAAAGAAGGGGGAAGGTAGTGGGAACATAGGCACTCCAATATGGGTCAAGGGTACACTAGAGATCCTGTGAGAAGGTAAATCGGAAAAAGTAGCGAACCAAAGGGCGAAGGAGTTAAACGGAATGGTGTAGCTCACCTTATTACCCTGCAAGTTATGCTGGGTGGAGGGTACTTTCATCGCTTGGGTCTGTGCTACGTCACCCCCTTAATATATATATATATATATATATATATATATATATATATATATATATATATATATATATATATAATATATATATATATAATATATATATATATATATATATATATATATATATATATATATATATATATATATATATATAATATATATATATATATATATATATATATATATATATATATATATATATATATTATAAAATATATATAAATTATTAAATTTAAATAATAAATATTATATATATATATATATATATATATATATATATAATATATATATATATATATATATATATATATATATATATATATATATATAATATATATATATATATATATATATATATATATATATATATATATATAATATATATATATATATATATATATATATATATATATATATATATATATATATATATATATATATATATATATATATATATATATATAGAGATAGAGCATGCAAATGTTTGATGTTTGAGGGAATTGAATATCTATGTAACAGATACAAGGCAAACATAAAGTTTGAAAATGAGGTTGAGGTTTGCTCCATTAACATTTTAATCTGTGTTCTGTTCATAATCAAAGATATTATTTTAAGAAACGTTAATTAAAATAAATTGCAAACAATCTGATTCATAAATTCTGCTATTTATAACACATATTAAATAAAATACACTTCTTTAGTTACATGAATAAGCGAATAGTGTGAGAGAGTTTGCAATGAATACACAAGAAAAAAAAAATTACACGAATTCGTATTCGAAACGTCCTTGCATTAAAACACTGACTTCGTTTGAACAAATGCAATAGATAATTTAAATTTTTTTTTTGTATTTTTTTTTTTTTTAATTTAAAAGCGGTAATTAAAAAATGGAGCGAAAAATTTAGATCATTATTTCACTGGCGAACGAATTTAAAGAACGCGTTCGTTTACGTTGCATTGATTTTCATTTGTAATTGCGTAACTCTTTTGAATTAGTTCGTTATTTCCGAATCGTCGTTCGGTTTTGGCTTTTGTAAAGAGAAAAAAATATTCTTTGATGAATAATAAATAGAAAGAACAATTTTGCTACTATTTTTACGATAATATATATATATATATATATATATATATATATATATATATATATATATATATATATATATATATATATATATATATATATATATATATATATATATATATATATATATACTATATATATATATATATATATATATATGTGTGTGTATGTGTGTGTGTGTGTATTTGTGTGTATGTGTATGTGTGTTTGCGTGTGTGTTTCTAATGGGCAAAGACCGAAGATCGAACAAATGTTACGAGTTAAAAAACCTCCATAAGGAAAACACATTAAAGACCGATACACGGCGTCTGAAAGTGTGCAACTCATAGAAAGTTTTTAAATAGCTAAAGTTTGCGGTTCTCTGACCACCAATAAAGTATATATGTAAGGTTGAACATGATGGTTAAGTCTGGGGTTAGAGAGTAGAACAGAGAAAGGATTAGGTAGGGTAGAAAGGCTGTCTCAAAAACTCTCCTCAATGGAGGAGGCATATGACAGGAGAGTTCAGGAGAGTTCAGGAGAGCTGTGTCCGTTATAATAACAATATTAATGAGAAAAAGATGCAACAACAATTCGAATGGGCAAAAAAGAGACTGGAGTGAGTTTGTGAGAAAGAAACAGTTGATAAAACGAAAAACTCTATACCACAGGAGATCTATCTGAATGGAGCCACTTCAGATAAAGAGCAAGCAACTTATGTTGAGCGATGAAATTCGGAAGGCACTTCAAAAAACTCAACAATTTTGAAAAAGAAGTAATGTCATCCTTCCAAGAAAACCCACGAAAAAAAGAAGCTCAGAAAAATCATTAATAACGTTTTTAAGAGAAATTACAAAGTAAGCATGAACTCTGTGGACGGGCTGCAACGGTAGGAATAGCTTAGGTGGTATTAGAGGCAGAGGTTTGAGGCAAGAGTTCCGCTTTAGCAGAAGATAAAACGGCAATTGTGCCTTCAGAAGATACCTGAGAAAGGAAAGGAATAAACTGTTAAAATTAGGATTTTTTTTTCAAAATGTCAGAATAAGAAGGAGGAAGAGAACAAGAAAAATCAGCCTTTTTTCACAGAGAAAAGAGTTTTTTGTGTTACTGAAAAATAGATTTCGAACGATCCTAGAATGAAATATAAGTTACTTTAATTTCTAGAGTTAGAAGACGACGGTAATTCTTAAAAGCAATTTACTGAGGCGAATATCAAGAACAAGCAGAGTTAGGATAAGGATTGTTGAAGAAAGAGAATAGAGAATTTTCAACTCCATGTCAGAGAGAATCACCTTGGTTATGCGTTCTAAGCAACCCGATCGACCTCTTCCACATAAGCAAGGGAAATCAAAAAGGGAAGACCACAAGTCAACCAGTTTGTCGTACCAAAACTCCACAAACTTTCTTGCGAAAGACTTGAAGGATTCAGAGATAAGGGATAATGTTATAAACCCAGATTATGGAAAGAGTTTAATTAAAAATGTAAAGAGAAAGATTAACAGTCAAGAATATTTGGTTAATCACAAAGGCGATCAGTGATACGGGTAAAAAGTTAGTCCATGTGTTAAGGTTATTTTGGCTAAAAAGAAATAGAAAGCAGGTGCGTTTGCTGTTTCTTAAGAATTGTAAGAAAGCCTTGGCGGTTGTAGACATTAAAATTACTTTTAATGCACTATATATATATATATATATATATATATATATATATATATATATATATATATATATATATATATATATATATATATATATATATATATATATATATATATATATATATAGATATACTTCTGCTATGGTGAAGAAAGTCCAGAAACCTACCAACTTCCCTCAGAGTTAGGAAATTTTCCTGAAAAAGTGAAAAGTGTGAATAAAAACTAAAATACCCCAATTCACGACAATTTGATGGTTCAAAAATCGAGGCAAACTGAGAAAATAGATAAAGAGTGTGTTGCAAACTTTGCCTATAGAACGCATATGAGATTAAGCATAGCTGTTAAGTTTGAAAGTGGACTGAAAGAGGATGAGACTGTGAAGAACGGCGTGTCTAGTCAGCGCGATCTGTTTCGATAACTTTTATTCTCTTTTTCTTAACGCTTTTTTCATTTCCATCAAAATTAGTTTAAAAAATAAAAAAACATAAAATATATGTAATATATTCATATTTTAAAAAGAATAGTTTTAAAAGTTTAAAAAATTAGTTACTTTTTTTGACTTATATTTTTATTATACAGAATGACTGAAAAAAAGTAAAATACTAAAAATTAAAAATAAATCCTATAAACCAAAATAAACTATATTAATAGTAATAAACATTAAAT
>SEYY01019573.1:95000-97500 GCA_009176605.1 Armadillidium nasatum
AATAATAATAATTATTATTATTATTATTATTATTATTTATTATTATTATTATTATTATTTTATTATTATTATTATTATTATTAATTATATTATTATTATTATAGGATTAATGACATGAATGATAGTGGCAAAATAATGTTGAATTGCCAATAAAGAGAAGTAGGCGTAAGAGCAAGAAGAGATAATTTTTCTTTCTTGTAAGATAAACCTTTAAGAAAGGAAGGGAAAGAGCAATTTTGCTCAGAATGGCCACTCAACAGTCACCCTCGACTTCAGAGTGATTGCTACAGTGATGTTGAAATGATGAGATCTTAGTTTGAAGTTTAGGGTGAATGATATGAAGCATAAATAAAGTTACGTTATTACATTGAAATACAGAAATCTAAAAGTCACTCCAGGTTGATAACATAGATTCTAACAAACGATGCTCATTGGTTCGGTTTTAGCTCATTCCTGTCTCCGATTCTAATCCATCGAGTAGATAGTAGTATGTTGGGACTATGCAACTTTCCTTGTTTGATAAGTGGTTGCAATTAACCCTCAGTATATGCAAAATTAATTTATTTTATACGCAAAAGTTCCGAAAGCGATTGCTAATTTCTATCTTCGTACTACTTTTTTTCTTTTTTATACATGTTTTAGCAATTCTTATATATATATATATATATATATATATATATATATATATATATATATATATATATATATATATATATATATATATATATATATATATATATATATATATATAATATATATATATATATATATATATATATATATATATATATATATATATATATATATATATATATATATATATATATATATATATATATATATATATATATATATATATATATATATATAGGAATACTGGTTTCCTCTTCCATTATTATTAATGCAAATCTTGCATGCAAATATAAACCATTCTCTTTCGTTATGTAACCAATACCGAACCTGGTTTTCCAGTCCTCATAAGCTGCTATGCAGGAAGATATTTGGCTCTTCCACAAAACATTATAAGCTACTATATATATATATATATATATATACATATATATATATATATATATATATATATATATATATATATATATATATATATATATATATATATATATATATATATATATATATATATATATATATATATATATATATATATATATATATATATATATAATATAATATATAATATTATATATTATATATATATATATATATAATAATATAAATTATAAAAATATATATAAAAAAAAAAAAAAAAAAAAAAAAATAAAAACTTTTATGAAATTTATGGGAGAAATATTGAAAACGCTTCTTCAGCAATAAATTAGACTCTCATCATCGGCAGGAGAAGAAATTTCAATTTGAGGAAGACCGAAATTGCCGTATTAAAATTAAAATTGGTGTCGACGAATTTTTAGGACTTAAAAAAAAAAAAAAAAAAAAAAAAAAAAAAAAAAAAAAAAAAAAAAATGTGTGTCTTTATTTCATAAATAAATTGCGTTATTATAGCGTATGCAAATCTTATACGAT
Source organism: Armadillidium nasatum (assembly GCA_009176605.1). Taxonomy (NCBI): domain Eukaryota; kingdom Metazoa; phylum Arthropoda; class Malacostraca; order Isopoda; family Armadillidiidae; genus Armadillidium; species Armadillidium nasatum. Next base: position 96,543 of record SEYY01019573.1, read on the forward strand.
TTTATTATTATTATTATTATTTATTATTATTATTATTATTATTATTTATTATTATTATTATTATTATTATATATTTTTATATTATTTTTATTATTATTATTTATTATTATTAATTATTATATTAATTATTATTATTATTATTCTTATTATTATTATTATTATTAAGTGTTAGACTTTCTCTGAAAGGTATATGGTTCAATACTATTTTAAGGAGAATTTAGAATAAGGGCAACAGGACTACCAACCCGACCCTGTAATTATTGATTACTGCTTGAAATAACTCCGGAACCACAATGGGAAACCGAAGCCCAGAGAAGCATGTTCTGGAAGTCTCTGAAAAAGAGTGTTTAAAGGTTAGAAGGGAAGGGTGAAAACTTTCCCTGTGAGTTGAAATAGAACTCAAGGATAGGCACGGAAACCAATGAGCCGAAAAACACGATCTTCTAGAGCCCCCTAGGAGGGGCTCTTTTAAGAGCAGATGGAGAAAGCTGCTGGTCCCACTGACAGTGTGAAAGCCTTTCCAAGGAGAAGATGAAGAAGTGATTATTATTATTATTATTATTATTATTATTATTATTATTATTATTATTATTATTATTATTATTATTATTATTATTATTATTATTATATTATTATTATTATGTTGTGTTTTTGCTCTTATTTTTATTGTTCCCGAGCCTTTAATTACTGAATATAATTCAGGATTCGCTTTATCGCATCGAATATGATATAATTGGCTTCTCTACCATATTAAATATAATATAATAATATAATACTTTATATATATTATATATATTATATATATATATATATAATATATATATATATATATATATATATATATAATATATATAATATATATAAATATAATATAGTTAATTAACAGGTATGTCAAATAGAATAATTTTCACGTGATCAAAATAAGCACTGTTGGTGATATCTGGTCTGCGTGGGGCGG
>SEYY01019573.1:112500-115000 GCA_009176605.1 Armadillidium nasatum
GAATAGGAAATGCCCGTGAGATGTGAGCTTTTTGTTAAAAAATATATATATATATATATATATATATATATATATATATATATATATATATATATATATATATATATATATATATATATATATATATATATATATATATATATATATATATATATATATATATATATATATATATATATATATATATATATATATATATATATATTGCTTTTGATTAACGAAATAGCAAATAAAAATCTATTTTTAAAATTTATCAAATTTTCTCTTTGTTTACTTCCAAAATTTGTTTAAGGAATCATTTGAGCCAAACCGGAAATTTTGTTTTGTTTACTAAAAATTGAAAAAAAATGTTATTAAACAACCCTTATGATTATACTATTTGTGGTAAAAAAAATTTCCGCTTTAAAATAATTGTGCTATATTAATTAAGAATCGTAAAGAATAATTTCTTTAAAATTTTAGGGTTTTTATGCATAACGAATACATACGTGAACTAACCAGAATTAGTCGTAACAGGCTTCAATACTAGTGGAAGGGGAAAATATTTCCTGAACTGAACTAAACGTCTTTACCATTCAGTGGAATATTTTCAGATAATTTAAATTTCATTCAATGTCATTTTTTAATTAAAAAAAAAAAAAAAAAAATCGTTAAAAGAAATTAAAATATATAAGAAGTGAGAGCCTTAAAAAAATTTATCAACTTTGCTGTCCTGATAAGAGCAATGGATAGAAGAGTCAAAAAATAAAAAGTTTGTAGAAAAACTTCGAAAATTTTTTTAGAAGATATTAAGTTTGATGGATTTCCCCGAAAACGTCAGACTTGTCAGTCTTAACATGCTTCAAGTCTACTTAGATTAAAATTAGATACGAAATTTTAGAATAATTTGGGCCGAAATATAAGCTCCTGATTTATAGGTCAGTCAGAAACATATTTTATGATACTTAAACATAATTATGGATTTGAAATAAGGTAAGTTCAGAAGTTATGAAAAGACACCTACACATCACAGTAAGAAGAACCACATCAAAACACGAACAATGGACAGTACAACTAATCACAGTTAGTACTCTCTCTCTCTCTCTCTCTCTCTCTCTCTCTCTCTCTCTCTCTCTCTCTCTCTCTCTCTCTCTCTCTCTCTCTCTCTCTCTCTCAAATTGTTCTACTCTTCCCATTCTCCCACATTCCTTACCAACAAACATAGTAGTGTTTTTTCGCCTTTTTATTCCTCCACATCCTTTGAAAAACGTCACCGTGAACCAAGTACTTTTGTCTTTAACAAAGTTTATTTTTTACCATTTTGCATATATATATATATATATATATATATATATATATATATATATATATATATATATATATATATATATATATATATATATATATATATATATATATATATATATATATATATATATATATAGTGTGTGTGTGTGTGTGTGTGTGTGTGTGATGGGACGATTAAGAACTTTTTTGACAATGACGATGAAATTAAAAATAATAATTTTATAATAATGAAGAATTAAATTCTTTTCTTTATTCTTTATTAAAAATGTTTAAATACCTATAATTAATTAATTATATAGTATAATAGTATCTTCAGAACAATGATTTTAAAAAATTTTAATATGTGAGGAGATGAGAGAGACACGCAAAATTCAAGTACTCTAAATTTAGAGTTTTTAAATTGTAAAAAAGATATAGTCTTTTCTCCAATTTCTGGGGGAATTCAATTTCGTCTTGGGGTGTATAATTGAACCCCATTATTAAACAGTTTTTCACTCTCAATAGAAAAGGGTGGAAAAGAAGAAATGAAAATTAATCGGAAGAAATTAACGATGACGATGATGATTGAGAAAAAACATGACGATTTTGCCGAGGAAGACGATTAACTGTCCCATCACTAATATATATATATATATATATATATATATATATATATATATATATATATATATATATATATATATATATATATATATATATATATATATATATATATATATATATATATATAAATCACAGTTAGTTATTGAGGGAAAGGAGTCAAGGCATATTTTTAGAACATCTGGTATCATATTCGGCAACATCCGATGCCTAATTGGCTACAACCGAATACATCAGAGGCCAATCGGGATGCAGCCACTCTCGTTGATGACGTCATCTACTTGACAGCTATCGCTGGCACTGGCACTCTCCTGAAGCCCAATGGGAATGGTATAACCAGGCATGCCACGTGCTAGAAATTGCTAAAAAAAAGTTAGAAATTGTTAGAAATGGCAATCAGTAAAGAGCATGAGTTAGTTCCTGGCACTAGTAGGCCATGAGTGACAGATAAGGGCTGGCACGTTCGATGGGCAAAAAAGGTCAAAAAGAGGCTGGACTTGGTGGGATTAAAGAAATAAAGAGGTCAAAAAGGAGTGGAGATTAAGGATTAACATAATTAATTAGTTGGATTCGTTGGTTAAAAAATACCTCACGAAAGAGCGTGAGGGGCCAT
>SEYY01019573.1:125000-130000 GCA_009176605.1 Armadillidium nasatum
ATTACAATAATAATTAAAAATAATATATGAACTAAAGATTAAAAAAATTAACAAAATTGTCTCAGAAATTAAATAGGGATTTTACTTCAAAAATTTGATAAAAGATTCTGCCATACTTACTACTGTTATAATGATGATGATAATAATAATAATAATAATAATAATAATAATAATAATAATAATAATAATAATAATAATAATAATAATAATAATAAATAATAATAATAATAATAATAATAATAATAATAATAATAATAATAATAATAATAATAATAATAATATAATAATAATATAATAATAATAATAATAATAATAATAATAATAATAATAATAATAATAATAATAATATAATATAATAATATAAATAATAATAAATAATAATGATAATAATAATAATAATAATAATTATACTGTTATTTAATTCCATTTGTCAGACACTCATCAAAATAGTTAAGGTTAAAAATTTTATGCAAGAGAATAAGTTATAATCAAATAGAAGAAATATAATATATAGAAAGTGTTCATCTTAAATTTGAATATCTCAAAAGTCGTATTTGCAATAACTTATTTCCAAACTGAAAACATTTTGGCCTCAGAGTAGCCCTAAATAACTCAATTTTCTCTTCTTTGCAAATTAACCTTTACTCTTTTACCTTATAAGTATGAATAAAACATTTCACACATACACACACGCACACACACGCACACACACACACACACACCACACACACACACACACACATATGTATATATATATATATATATATATATATATATATATATATATATATATATATATATATATATACATATATATACATATAATATTACAATTATTATTAAAAATATTAATTATAACATTAAAGTAATAATAATATAGAAGTAATAATAATAATAATAATAATTGTAGTAATAATAGCATTAATTATTATTAAAATTGTGATAGGTATATTAATAACAATAAAAAGAGCAGTAATAACAATAATAGTAGTAATAATAGTAATAATAATAATAATAATAATAATAATAATAATAATAATAATAATAATAATAATAATAATAATAATAATAATAATAATAATAATAATTAGACGAAGAAGAAGAAGAAGAAGAAGGAGAAGAAGAAGAAGAAGAAGAAGAAGAAGAAGAAGAAGAAGAAGAAGAAGAAGAAGAAGAAGAAGAAGAAGAAGAAGAAGAAGAAGAAGAAGAAAATAATAATAATAAAGTAATAATAATAATAAAGTAATAAATCAAAATTCAATTTTTAACTATTTTATGAAGAGAGTTTTATTTTTATAAACAATAAAGCACTTCAGTATGATGTAAGCTGATAAAGCTAACAAAGTTATTGTTACAGCATATGTACATTATTATTATTATTATTATTATTATTATTATTATTATTATTATTATTATTATTATTATTATTATTATTATTATATTATTATTATTATTATTATTATTATTATTATCATTATTATTATCATTGTTATTATTTTTATTGTTATTGTTATTATATTATTATTATCATTATAATTATCGTTATTATTGATATTATAATAATTATTATTGTTATTATTGTAACTATTATTATTATTATTATTATTATTATTATTATTATTATTATTATTATTATTATTATTATTATTATTATTATTATTATTATTATTATTATTATTATTATTATTAGCGTTATTATTATTATTATTATAGTTGTTGTTGCTGAATTTCATATTGTTATCTCAATGTAAATAGGGTTGTATATTTTGTGAATAACAAGCACGACTGTTTTTAAAATTCCAGATTACGTTGCATGCTACATTTAATTGCTTGCATATTCCAAGGCCCTTTGGATCAATTTATTATATTCTTTGTGTATAAAATATGGATTTATGTTAAGCAAAGCATGTTTGTGTGTTTAATAAATCGTAAGACTGGAAAATTCTTTTGTAATATTTATAACGATTTGCTAAATAAGTATTTGGTATAATTAATTATTATTACTATTACTCAATGAGAATATTACTTAATACTACTGGAGAATTTGTCAAATCTTTTGTATACATATAAGAGGAACATAGTAGCATATATTAAAATAATATTTTAATTTTAGTTATAATATTTTATAATAATATAAAATATTGTAGTATGATATTTCTGCTTTTACGTCGTAGAATTTATAATATATATATATATATATATATATATATATATATATATATATATATATATATATATATATATATATATAATATATATATATATATATATATATATATATATATATATATACTTATGTAATTTGTTAATTTGAAGAGATTAATAAAAGCTTTACTTTTTATCATTTTATGATAGAAAGAAATTCTCAATCATCTCACATTGTTAATTACTTTAATTTATTCCTTTTAAAAAAAGTTTGATGAATTTATAATTTAATTACTTTTAATTAATTAAATTAAAATTCAGAGTTAAAGATTTGTTAATTAGCGTTCGAAATATTGATTAATTTAAAACTTATTAAGGTGAAGAGATATTTCACTTTTAAGTTGTGGATGTTGCCAGATTTTCTACAAACGCCTTTTCACTATATTCTGGCAAGGTGTTAGAAATACGTTGTTTTTTAGCGATTCTTAAATTTACCCTACTTCGAGGAGATAACTATAAACTAATAGAGAAGATCTCTAATAGCATTTATTAGCGAAAATGTTTGTTATTTATTACATTAATTTGATAATAAGTAATTTGAAACTTGGTATCCTTCCAGATTTTTTGCCGCGAAATGCAACTTTAATATATATATATATATATATATATATATATATATATATATATATATATATATATATATATATATATATATATATATATATATATATATATATATATATATATATATATATATATATATATATATATATATATATATATATATATATATATATATATATATATATATATATATATATATATATATATATATATATATATATATATATATATATATATATATATATATATATATATATATATATATATATATTATATATATATATATATATATATATATATATATATATATATATATATATATATATATATATATATATATATATATATATATATATATATATATATATATATATATATATATATATATATATATATATATATATATATATATATATATATATATATATATATATATATATATATATATATATATATATATATATATATATATATATATATATATATATATATTATATATATATATATATATATATATATATATATATATATATATATATATATATATATATATATATATATATATATATATATATATATATATAATATATATATATATATATATATATATATATATATATATAATATATATATATATATATATATATATATATTATATATATATATATATATATATATATATATATATATATATATATATATATATATATATATATATATATATATATATATATATATATATATATATATATATATATATATTATATATATATATATATATATATATATATATATATATATAATATTAGATTATTTTTTAAAAAAAAGTTCTTTCATTATAATCATATAAAACAATTTTATGTTGATATCAAATTAATATAATTTAAATGAATGTACTCAATAGATACTGAATACTTCCGTTTTTTCAAAAAGTAGATTTAATTTTCTAATATACACACACAACACACACACACACACATATATATATATATTATATATATATATATATATATATATATATATATATATATATATATATATATATATATATATATATATATATATATATATATATATATATATTATATATATATATATATATATATATATATATATATATATATATATATATATATATATATATATATATATATATATATATATATATATATATATATATATATATATATATATATATATATATATATATATATATATATATATATATATATATATATATATATATATATATATATATATATATATATATATATATATATATAATATATATATATATATATATATATATATATATATATATATATATATATATATATATATATATATATATATATATATATATATATATATATATATATATATATAATATATATATATATATATATATATATATATATATATATATATATATATATATATATATATATATATATATATATATATATATATATATAATATATATAATAAAATTTATTTATTAAAATTACAAAGTTATATAACAAAGATATTTTTCCAAATAAGTTGCAATAGAGGTTAAACGCACCTCAATCTATATTTCCATCGGTAGAGTCCTTTTTCGTTGAATTGCTTAGGATGTCTTTGACACCAGGTTATAACTTGCTTTTTTGGCTTTGTTTAACGACTGAAAGGAGTACCTTTCAGATGTTTTTTTTTTAATTTTGGGAACAGGAAAAAGTCCGATGGAGATAAATCCTGGCTATAAGGAAAGTGTGGAAGAGTTTCCCATCGAAATTCGCGTAGAAGAGCCCTTACAACCTTTGCAGAATGTGGTGTGGTATTGTCTTGGTAAAATAAAACAAGAGTTTCCTCTTACGTTTTTAGGGCAGATGGTCTTCAGCTTTCGTAAAGAATCTTCATAATAGATGGTCGTTACAGTATTCTGTTCTTCTAATAATCTATTAAGATCGTTACCTTTGAATCCCCAAAATCTGTGGCCATAACCTTTGCAATGAACCTCTCGGTTTTGAATTTCACAGGTCCAACCTGTCCTTTCGGAGGCCACTCTTTTGATTGAATTTTGTTCTCTGGGTGAAACTGGTAGACCCAGGTTTTATCCCCAGTGACATAATACTCGAAAAAAATTGCAATCATTTGCTTCAATTTTGATTAATTAATATTGATTAAAAAAGATCATCCCTTTGAGTCAGTTGGTCTTCCCACAGTGATTTTGTACCCAACTAAGCTTGCTC
>SEYY01019573.1:132500-135000 GCA_009176605.1 Armadillidium nasatum
ACTTTTTGAAAACACTCTTGATTTGTACTTCACTACTACTCCTCGATGTAAATACACTATTTCCCTATTTTCTTATGGCTCTTAACAGCTTCGTTTTTTTACTAACTATCAATGGCATGAATCCTGTTTGGGCTAGAAGGACGTCTCGGTTTCTTCTGAAAAGGTAGGGGGCATAATCGCCGATGGAATGAGAAGGTTCATTCCATCTTCAGCTGAGACTTTTTCTCCTCAATATAAATAATACGATGGCAACTGTTCTAGTGCCTTTCAATATGGAGACAATATTTATCGAAAATAGAAAAACTTTCCTATCAATCTTGCAAATTTTCATTCATTTCGGAATCGTGGCAGGGATATTCTTCGGCTGGCTGAACGTACTTTCACTAAAGGAAAGTCCGCTGATTTCTTTCACTCTCATACTGACAAAAATTTTTGACCTATTGCCAAAAACATTTTAAATAACTTTTGTAAATCTGCATTTCCTCCTCTTATTTACTTTAACGTTTCCATAGCTAATACTCCTTCTGAAAAGGCTGATCCCTTCTGCTTCCTTTTTTCCATTTAAACCTGGATGATTCTATCCCTCCTCCTACTTCACCTTTCAGGTTTCTCATATTTCCACCTGTATTTACTCATGATTATATGAACGGGATCCTGAAACCTATGGCGTCAGTAATGCTAGGGCCCTGAATGTATTCCTGAGGTAATGTGAGTATAAGCTGACACCTGTCTTAGAATTTTTCTCAGGTTGTAGGATTTTTGTTTTGTTTTGAATAATTACTCCAATTATATAAGGATTTTCTCCTCCTTTTCATGGAGTGCTGTTCTCCCATTTGAGGGGGACTTAGGTTTCTTCTCTCTTTCGGATAGAACTGAATCAAAAGCTAAAAGACTTTTCTATAGGTACTAAAACGACAGAGGCTCGAGAAAAATAAATTCTCGCATTTTAACACCATTGCGTCGTTCTCGAAGCACAATGGGTTCTCTGCTTTCTCACAAATTTTATGTGTATATAAGAACCCTCAGACTTTCTTGTTGTGGAACCTTCTTCTTTCCAGCCATATCTGTTCTGTGGCAGTCTCTGCCATCATCTGTTTTTCCTTCTCAATTTAATCATCCTCTCTTTAAGGCCTCCGTCTTTACCTACCTGAGAGATTCTCTTAATTTATTTCTGCCCACTCTTTGAAAAGGGTCTTGGCGAGAATGATGGTTGAAAAAAATTGATTAGTGGAAATCATGTATTTTATTGAAAACAAAAATATAATTCTCTCTCTCTCTCATACATACATACATACTTGCACACACAGACACACACACACACACACACACACACACACACACACACACACACACACAGACATACATATATATATATATATATATATATATATATATATATATATATATATATATATATATATATATATATATATATATATATATATATATATATATATATATATATATTATATATTTAGATGTTTAATAAGATTTTTTCCTTTAGGATATTTAAAAAAGAATAATAATAATAATAATAATATAATAATAATAATAATAATAATAATAATAATAATAATAATAATAATAATAATAATAATAATAATAATAATAATAATAATAATAATAATAATAATAATAATAATAATAATAATAATAATAAAAATAATAATAATGAAGTAGCGTTGTTTTATTAAAAATTAGCTTGACATTTTTGAAATTTACTTGACTAATATAAATAAGGTTTAGAAGTGAGTATATTCACCAGCCTCGTCCTAGTAGCAGTGAGTATACAAATCCTTTGTTGCCTAATTCAAATTATTACGCAAGGTTCATTGTGTAACCCCCAAATGGTACCAATTTGAAACTGTTAATTAAAGGAGAATTCTTAAGCGTAAACCGCTAGACTATATATATATATATATATATATATATATATATATATATATATATATATATATATATATATATATATATATATATATATATATATATATATATATATATATATATATTACATGTTACCACACTCACAGAGTTCTTTTCAAGAAGGGGGTAAAATTAAAAGATAATAGAAAACCCACCCAATCATTAACCTAATGTAGATCCTTCAGGTGGGCTCAGACAGAGATTTAAAGAGAAGTAGGTTAAATACAGCAGAAAAAAACAGAGGAAGGCAGGGAGTTCCACAGAACAGAGGTTCCTGGAAAGAAAGAGGTACCACAGTGTGCAAGCCTAGATTTTGCAATGCTCACACAAAGTTCATGTGCAACCAAGGCACCCCCTGTTAGGTGAGGGCGACGCAATGGTGGTGGAATGCGAGAGGTCAACTCCCTCAAATATCTGCCATTGTAGTACCTGTAGAAAAGAGTGCGACAACGCGAGAGAGAGAGAGAGAGAGAGAGAGAGAGAAGAAGAAGAGAGAGAGAGAGAGAGAGAGAGAGAGAGAGAGAGAGAGAGAGAGAGTCAAGGGAGTTTTGAAAGTAAGGGAGAATATATATAT
>SEYY01019573.1:142500-143567 GCA_009176605.1 Armadillidium nasatum
TAGATTGTGCAATATTCACACAAAATTGATGATAGCGATAGAACTCCTCGTTATATAATTGGGAGTGACTGTTGGGTAGGAAAAAATTCTCCCAACCTGAATGGAATTGCTATCTTCTTTGAAGCCATCCTTGTAACGGTTGCTATATGAGGTTTCGAAGAGAATTTGTTGTTTACAGTATGTTTAGACCAAAAATATTGTTGATGTTCACAAGTGAGACGGGAAAGCCATTGATGGATATGGGAAAGTTGGAAGGTGTTTTTGGAAGAGAGATGCGAAGATGTTGAGTTTTTAAAGAGTTAAATTTCACTAGGCTGAAGTAGTGACCTCCACCTTCGAAAATCCCATCCAGAGCGGCAACATTGCATCTCTGGATTCAAAAGAGAAAGCAGATTAGTAATAGAGTAGAAAATGGGAAGTTTAGTCATTGGCATAAGATCATTAATTAAAAGTAATAGTAAAGTTGGAGTCAGAATAGAACTTTGAGGAACAACACAACAGAAAAAGAGGAAGGGTTCCGCGAATCCAACAAATACTTATATGGAACAATCTGAGAGAAAACTAAGCATGAGCAAGTAAAGAGAAGGAATAAATTCAAAGTAAGGGAGCTTAGAAAGAGAATAGTGACACTTACCATAAACTGTCAAAAGCTTTGGGTATCTCAAGTGACATCCCTAAAGGCAGAATATCATAAAATAATGAGATAAAAGAGTATGTCACCAGTAGATCTCGAGGGTCGAAATCCATACTGATGATCTGAGAGAAGGAAGTGAGATTTCAGATAATCCGGGAAATGAAAGTTGAAGAGATAGATAGAAGATATTAATTAAAAAATAAGTGAGAGCTATAGGACGATAGTAAGAAGGACTAGAAAGGCTACTTTTCTTTGTAATCGCTTGAACATATGCGCGCTTCCAGCACAGAGGGAAATTAATAGTATTAAGTAAGGCATAGAGAGTAAAGTGGGACAAGGACAGCCTCTAGCTCTGAAACAAACTCCACAAAATTCGAGGAGGAATGTCATCCAAAGATATCAGGTTCTCATTCTCTGATAATGTGTGATTACA
>SEYY01019574.1:0-2500 GCA_009176605.1 Armadillidium nasatum
TCTATCTCTCATTTCCAATTGGGGCAAAGAAAACATGGTCGTTTTCAATGCCTCAAAAACTCAATTCCTCCATCTCTCTACTCGACACAATCTTCCACACAACTACGATATCTTCTTCGAAAACACGCAACTCAAACCTTCATCTCTCCTTAATATTCTCGGTGTTTCTTTTTCTCGTGATCTTTCTTGGAAAGATCACATTACCTCTCTTTCTAAACAAGCTTCTAAGAGGTTGGGTGTTCTGAGGCGCCTTCAGTATTTCTTCACACCACCCCAGTTGCTTGCTCTGTATAGGGGTGTTGTTCGCCCCTGTATGGAGTATGCGTCACACATCTGGGGTGGTTCCACACACACAGCTCTCCTGGAAAAGGTGGAGTCTAGAGCTTTTCGCCTTATCAATTCTCCTGCTCTCACTAATTCTCTCCAATCTCTTTCTGCCCGTCGAAATGTTGCGTCACTCTCTCTCTACTATCGCTATTACAATGGACACTGCTCTTCTGAACTCTCTCGTCGCATACCTCCTCCATTAAGAAGGGTTCGTGCGACTCGTCTTTCTACTACAGTCTCATCCTTTCTCTGTCCAACTCTCTGACCCCAGACTTAACCTCTATGCTCAATCTTACATTTACTCTACTGGTAAAGTCTGGAACACACTTCCTTCATCTATTTTTCCCAACTACCTATGACTTAAGCACCTTTAAACGCCGTGTATCAGGTCATGTCGGCCTTTAATTTGACCATGTTTCCGACTTTTCCTCCCAACACTGGTGGAACAATGGTAGGCCTCTGGCCTTTGCCCACCAGAGGAGAAATAAAAGAAAAAATATATATATATATATATATATATATATATATATATATATATATATATATATATATATATATATATATATATATATATATATATATATATATATATATATATATATATATATATATATATATATATATATATATATATATATATATATATATATATATATATATATATATATATATATATATATATATATATATATATATATATATATATATATATATATATATATATATATATATATATATATATATATATATATATATATATATATATATATATATATATATATATATATATATATATATATATATATATATATATATATATATATATATATATATATATATATATATATATATATATATATATATATATATATATATATATATATATATATATATATATATATATATATATATATATATATATATATATATATATATATATATATATATATATATATATATATATATATATATATATATATATATATATATATATATATATATATATATATATATATGTGATTGGACAAATAATCGTTATATTCATCTGCAAATCGTTATATTTTCTTCTCACTTGTCATCGTTAATTTTCTGCTGATTATTTTGCCGATTAATTACATATATTGGCTTATAAATATCTCTGCCCCACCTTCGTTTATTGAGAGTGAAAGGCTGTTTAGTTGTGGGAGCCAAATATATTCTCCAAGACGAAATCGTATTACCCCTGAAATTGGAAAATAAATTGTTTCTGAATCACAATTTAAGATCACTAAATTTAGAGTACCAGAATTTTTCATGTCCCCTGGAGGTCCATGTGGTCTCCTGGAGGTCCATGTGGTCCCCTGGGGATCCATGTTGTCTCCTGGAGGTCCATGTGGTCCCCTTGAGGTTCATGTGGTCTCCTGGGGATCCATGTGGTCCCCTGGGGGTCCATGTGGTCCCCTGGGGGTCCATGTGGTCTCCTTTGGGTTCATGTGGTCCCCTGGGGGTTCATGTGGTCTCCTGGAGGTTCATGTGGTCCCTTGGGGATCCATGTGGTCCCCTGGCTGGGGGTCTATGTGGTCTCCTGGGGGTCCATGTGGTCTCCTGGGGGTCTATGTGGACCCCGGCTGGAGAACGCTGATTCTAGACAATGTTATGCGTTAATAGATTATAGAAGGAAAAAAAATGTTTGAAATGGATAATAACATTTTATTGTAAACATCTACATCTGATAAAGTAAATAATTTTTTTTTTTAATAAATATTATATATATAAAAATTTACCAACGACAGTAAGTTTCATATTTAATAAATTTATTTACATCTGAAAATAATAAACATTATTAAAAATCTAAAATTAAAATGCACAAGTAAATAAATATAAATAAATTATTATTAAATCACAGACAAAATTAGTTAGAGTTAAAAAAAAAAAAAAAAAAAAAAATTAAAATAGTATTTTTCATTATATAAATATTCTTTTATATAAAAACAAAAGTGGTTTGAAAACTCACTTTATACATTTAACTTGTGACGTAATGATAACTCTTTTTTTTAATTTCATGACGTCATAATAATGTGATACAAATTTCAATATAATATATACAATCAAAATTTACACCACATAGGTATGTAAAATATAAATATTGTTATACATTTTTATCTTGATATATCAGTTATATAGTATACCATAG
>SEYY01019574.1:20000-25000 GCA_009176605.1 Armadillidium nasatum
CGAAGACGATTTGTTGTTCATGTTCAGAACAAGATTGTTTTTACTGTTCACAAGTGAGACGGGAGATCCGTCTAAGGACAGGAAAGTTGGGAGGTGTTTCTGAGAGAGAGAGATGTTAAGAAGTTGAGTTTTTTAAACAGTTGTATTTCACAAGGTTGAAGCGATCCTTCAAAGTATTAATCATAATAATACCAACTGAATGAATAGAGATGCAAGATCGTAACGCTAGGTTGCAAAAGAGGGATCAGATTTGAAGTGAGTGGAAGACTGGAGAGTTGTGTCATCGGCATAAAAAAGAATGGAGTTAAAAGTGCTTCTGAGAAGATCGTTAATGAAAAGGCAGGAGATAAAGTTGGAAAAAGAACAGAACCTTGAGGAACGCCATCATCAACAGAAAAAGAAGAAGAGGTCGTTTCATCAACAGGTGCTGAGATATAGAATGATCTGAGAGAAAACTAGACATGAGTAAGCAAAGGGAAGGGAGAAACTCAAAGGAAGAGAGCTTAGAGAGTAATGATATGGTATACTCTGTCAAAAACTATAAATCTCAAGCGCCACTCACAAGGCTCCCCGTAGTCCTGTACTCCAATACTTCCAAAAGGCAAAAGCCCATAAATCAGAGAGATAGGAGAGTATGTCATTAGTAGACTACGAGTATCGAATACTGATGATCTAAGAGAAGGGTATAAGATTCCTGATTCTCCAAGAAATGAGAGTTGATGAAAATTTCAAAGATTTTCGACGGAATACAAGTGAAAGTTATAGGATGAAAGTTAGATGGATTAGAACTGTCACTTTTCTTCGGGATCAACTGAAAATATGCGGACTTCCAGCACAGAGGGAAAGTATTAGAATTAAGGCACAGAGAGTAGAGTTGAAGGAGAACAGTTGCTAGTCCAGATGCACACCCCATCAAAACAGAGGGAGGGAGGAATGCCATCCGTTGGTCTTGGAATCTCATGCTTTCGATCATATGCGATTACAGGTAGAGACATAGAACATAGGAGAGAAGAAGTATTATTGAGTCATGCTAGAATCGTCCAGATTCTATGATGAAGAAAAAGAGACTGAAGAGATTAACCATTTTCGGAAAGGAGTATTAACTCCAGTACAGACAAAACGAATACGAGACGGATGGGCAGATTTACAGAAGTTATTAGAGATGTTTTGTGGTAAGAGTTCAGAAGATTTTTCAGTAGGTGAGAAAAAAAGTTATATATATATATATATATATATATTATATATATATATATAGGATTCGATATATATATATATATATATATATATATATATATATATATATATATATATATATATATATATATATATATATATATATATATACGTGCACAAATTAAGAAATTTTTTATGACTTGTCACACAAACACGGAAGAAATTAGATTAAAAAAAAAACAAACAAACATCTAATACGTGACAGCCACACAAATTTAGGCGCACACACACACACACACACACACACACACACACACACACACACACACACACATATATATATATATATATATATATATATATATATATATATATATATATATATATATATATATATATATATATATATGTGTGTGTGTGTGTGTGTGTGTGTGTGTGTGTGTGTGTGCGTGTGTACATGCATGTATATATGTATGTATGTATGTGTGTGTGTACGCATGAGTAATCATAAGACGGATGCATGAATAAATAACAACTATTTTGCATTATGAGATGAAGCAAGCGATGATTGCTTACTGTGAGGCTCTTTTACTGAATTTATAAAAAGTCTTTTTGTTCGTTCTCTATCACTTATACGCATTTGACACAATTGGCTCGCAAAATATTAAGCGTGTGTGTGTGTGCTTGTGTGTGTAGCTGAGTGTGTGTGTGTAGCTGAGTGAGTGTGTGTGTGTAGTGTGTGTGAGTGTGTGTGTGTGTGTGTGTGTGTGTGTGTGTGTGTAGGTGAGTGTGTGTGTGTGTGTGTGTGTGTGTGTGTGTGTGTTTAAGTATTTATGAAGCGTGTTGTAGAAAGTAAAAGCATTTTTACGTGTGCAGAAGTCCCTTGTAAATTTGCATTTGTTATTTTAAATATATATATATATATATATATATATATATATATATATATATATATATATATATATATATATATATATATATATATATATATATATATATATATATATATATATATATATATATATATATATATATATATATATATATATATATATATATATATATATATATATATATATATATATATATATATATATATATATATATATATATATATATATATATATATATATATATATATATATATATATATATATATATATATTATAGATTTTTCAAGAACCCACAAACCAAAATGTTTAAATTTATTCCTATTTTTGAGTTACTGGCAATCTCTCTTCAGTATTCAACAGTACATTAAGGATTCATTTTCTCTCTTCCCTGGTACCTCTGCTTCATCCCTTTCATGTCCTCAAGATACTTTGACCTGTCCTACTTACCCAGGTCACCAGGGTTTTTCTTGGAAATAATCGAGAAGTTAGTTTAAAAAGTGTACTTTTATACTAAGGTGACCATTTTTTTCTGACCAAAAATCGGGACGCTTTTGAACATTGCCCCCCCCCCTCCGAATACCCTGGTGGTAAGGGTTTTAAAGAGATGTATAAAGAAGGGTGATTTTTAATATAAAGAAGAAATACGATTGTTGTTTTCAAAAACAAGTCATATGGTTTATTAGTTAAGGACATTCTACAAAAAAAAAAACATTTTTCCTATCTAATTTAAACAAAAATTGGATAAAATACTATTATTCGTCCCGATTTACCCTCTTAAAAAAAAATCGGGACACGGCTTAAAAAAACTGGGACGGATAGTCACCTTATTTTAAACACATGATATATACAAGTCTTCTGAAGTCTGGGATATGGTTAGAACTTGGTAAATTATAGCAGAAGTTATCAAAAATCTTTTTTATATATTATATATATATATACATACATATATATATATATATATATATATATATATATATATATATATATATATATATATATATATATATATATATATATATATATATATATATATATATATATATATATATATATATATATATATATATATACTGTGATTTTAAGTATTGAATTAACTATCCAACTTCAATGTTGTTTTATTATTATATTTTATCTTTATTGCTCTAATTAATGAGAGATAAGTCGCCTCCCCAGGGGGGCGTGCCCCCCAGATTGAGAACCCCTGCTCTGTAATTTGCGATCTACAAAATTGTAGTTAAATATCTCTTTACTAACATTCATGGGGCTGGAGTAATAGGGTTGAAGCCCCTTTTAGAAAAATGTTTGTGTTCCATGCATTTGTATCTTCAAATTTGTTGACCGCATGCTAAAGTAGCATCATGGTTTCTTATCATTCAGCAAAAACCCTCTTCAAGATTTTACTTAATACTCAATCATCCATTCCTGTCTCTCAATTTCATTCAAAGTTATTTCATACCGTCAATCCTTTTATAAAATTCCATGTGAAGCTCAAAAAATATAAATTTCTTTTCGTATGTCTTTCATTTTAATGTTTTAATTTTTTAATTTTCATTTTAATATTTCAGGGTCGACAAATATTCCTGTTTTTATTTTCTCTCTGCTTATGTTTGATAAGTTCTTAAAAAAAGATACTAGAAGGAAGGTTCATCTGGAGACAAAGACAATTGGCAAAATGTTTTATTAGCCAAAGTTTGATGTGTAAATATTGTAAATATTGCAAATACGGTAAATATTTTGGGTTCGATAAAAATTGCAAAATATTTGTATTGTTTTTTCTATTCAAGCACACAGCAGATTTCTTCGTTTTGGCAATGCTTTAAAACCCAATACTTATCTTTATCTCTGTTGCCTCATTCCTCCCCCCCCCTTCCCCCACCCCAAGAAAAAGAAAAAAAGGAATAAACTGTCATTTTTGTACATCATGACAGGTGACAGGTGACAGGTGACCTTGAATCCTGCCAATGATATTGAGAAGCTATAGGGTACGTTCTACAGTAATGAGTTTGTAATTTTTTCAAGCTAATTGTCCCACGAATCAAAATCTTTAAATCCGGATTTAACAATCTTTAAGCACGTTACAGAAAGATATACATCCTAAAATCCTTAATTTTCACTGTACGATTCTAGAATTGTCACGTGATGTAAGCAAGGGCCTTTTTGAAAGCCTTGGTTAAGTCTTTAAATTAATATCTTTTTAATAAACATATTTGTGCATAAATTATTACGTATTGTTTTAACAATTTCTAATTATTAATGAAGTTTAAATAAAGTAAATTTATTATTATTAATTGTATTTTTGACGGTTCAGAAAATTTTAAAGATTCCAATACTTTTAAAGTTTTCAAAGTCTTTTAAATATTTTGCTTGTGGCCAAAGACTTTAAATTAACCATCTAAAATCTCTGTTTACGGTGTTCGTTTTATCTACTTTTATAGTCTATGGTGTTTTTGATATTATTTAAATTATATAATAAAACATATTTCCATTTGTTTAAATATGTCACCTGATATTGGTTTACATCAGAAAGTTTAACAAGAAGCAAGAAACTTCATGAAACTCTGCAGCCGGATGATGTTAATCCAAGCAGATTTTTATTGAACACACTAAAAGCTTCCAAAATAAACTTTTATATAACAGATAGTTTCTCCCAATTTTTGTACGCCTCATGTAGTTGGGCAGTATGAGGCTACGAGCTACTAGAATGGATCAGCACACCTATTTACCAAAGTTTACCTAAACCAAAGTTTAGCTATGTGACGTCATCCGTGAAAGTTGAATTTAGGAAAGAGTTTTTTCAGCAGAGAAGGCTTAAATGCTGTAACTTATTATTAGGTAAACTTTGTATTTACCTTGTGCAATAGACCACACTTTAAACTCTGTTTGGAGGACTCAATGAAAATCCCCTCACTCAGAAGAACCATATTAAAGCTTAAA